>JAYJLV010084846.1:0-13815 GCA_036873485.1 Torymus texanus | reverse complement strand
GAGAGAGAGAGAGAGAGAGAGAGAGAGAGAGAGAGAGAGAGAGAGAGAGAGAGAGAGAGAGAGAGAGAGAGAGTCGTGCTCGCTCGCCCGCTGCCACTACTCGGTATAATCGGACGGGAGGGGCGCGCAGTTGTGGGAGCTTTTTACGGCCGAGAACCCCGGGGCGGCCTTATTAAATAAAGATGCGCACGTATGTGTGTAGAGCGGAATGGAGTGGCTGCTGGCCGCATCTCGAGATTGCGGATGCGGGATGGTGCGGTTCCGTGTGTGTCTATACTCGACTCACGGTTAATTTAATTGTGCGGGCGTGGGCGCGGCAATCGATTGTTTTTGTTGCGCCGACGGTATATACGCTGTTGTTAGGGTGGGCTCTCTTTCTCTTTGTGGTCTGCTCTCTCTCTTCGGTCTGCAGATTCATTGAAGATGAATTAATTTAATCGCCACTACCTTGCCAAGTTGAGTTGATTGAGTTGGGATTTGCATTTAGTTTAAAGTTTTTTTTATCTCCAATCTTTTTTTTAAACTTTGTAACAATTATCTATTTCTTTGGTAACGATAAATAACGTGATTAACTATAACCTATCGTATACATTAATTATAAGTATATAATAATGATCTTATTTTTCTAATGTATTAATCAACTCTTGTTTCTTTTGTTACAGGTAAGTGGATGTCGATTCTGGATTTTTTTTCAAGTCACGATGTATGACAATGAATATCCCCACATCAGGTTTGATCTTTCCAATGTATACATTTATATTCAGCCTGCGTCATTCCGAAAAATCATTTTCAAACGCATTGTAATTGACGCTTCTTATAAAAAAGAAAAACGTATCGGATTGTACATTGTATAAATGTGCAATGAAAATTAAGCGTCTGACCGATACAAAGCCCTGAAAATCATCCCTCATAAATACTAATAGGAACCACCACAACCCTTCGAAGCACTGGCTCAACATCATAAGAGTTGCGCGCATTATAGTCTACACTCGCGCGTTTGTATTTTAGTCACGCAGTGCGGGGAGCTGTGCCTGCACACGCGCACTACGCAGAGTAAAAGATAAGGGAAAACGCAATCACACTTTACGAGCTCCACAGACATGAAACATTCAGTGTAGTAGTAGTAGTAGTAGTAGTAGTAGTAGCAGCAGAAGACGACGACGATAAAATCGATATTTCGAGTCGTCTTGGTGCGTCCCTTCGTTTCTTTGCCGGCAGCGTCTTTTTCTTGTACGGCGGTGCTGTAGGGAAGAGCTTCACTCTCTATGATGCAAATGCGACGCGAGGTGTTCGCGTAGGGATTACGCAACGCGCGAAGAAAATTCTGATGGATAGACGGCAAGTTCGATTATCGGGGGAAGGGGACACGGAATTTTGTAATAAAGAGGAGACTCGCAGCGCGAACAGAATCTTCATATAATTTGAAGTAATTTATGGGAATTCTCACGTCTCCAGATGACTTTATTGACGTTATATATAATTCTTGTGCATCAAAAAAGCTCCTCATTAAAAAAGTGATAATTTTTATGACTTGATTGATAATACAAAGTATCTTGGGCGAAAGTAATAAAATTCCATACTTCTAATGTACCTTCTACAAGCTTTTTTCTCGTTATAAAACAAAAAGTTTTATTACTTAAAAAAACCATCAGTGCTGTTCACGTATAACCATAACTTCCATGCAGCGTCGTCCTGTTGCGCTTCCTTGTGAAGCAGCGTCTCTTCGAGTCAGGCTGTCCCCTTTGACGAGCTGCGAGCTCCCTTGCCCCTTGGGAACGTCGTTGAGCTGTCTCATTCGATTGCGTAGGCACGCGCTCTCGACGTGTGGTGGTACCTTTTTATTCATCCCACTGCGGACCACCCTTTTGTTTTTAGGCGCGAGCCCTCGAGCTTGTCTCGACGTTGTTTCTCGGGCTCAATTTATCGTCGCCCTTATACATAGTTTATGATTTAATTTTTCACCAACTTTCTCAAACTTCCTATAGCGATAAAAACTTAAGCGATTTATCTCAAGATTTACTGATAAACTACAAACATTAATTCATTGTGCGAGTGATAACACTGACGATCTGCTATATAACAAAAGAAAAGTTATATCCAATCCAACGTGTGAATCATTCAAAGCACGCGGCCGAAATGTTCGCTCGTAGCGTCTCCCTAACGCTGCATTATGATGAATTCCCTCGCGCGCGTATAGTGCACGCGCAGCAACCATTAATATCTCGTATATCAATTCGAAAGCCACGGGGAGCGCGAGCACACGCGTACTCCTCCCACCTGCATATTCTATCCGCCCCCGCACGTGACATCCCACGGAATTCGAGGGAAAGAGAAACCGGAAAGCAGGTCGATCAATTTCCCCCCCGCGTCTTTCGAGTAGTGGATAAAAAAGCAGCTCCCCCGCGTATATATATACACTGCGCCTGTGCTCGACGTCAACTGCGCGCGTGTACGCGTGATTTACAAACTGATAACGGCCCGAGCCATATTTGTCCTCGTGCCCTGCCCCTCCAAGATTTATAGCCAGGTTCTTCTCTCCCCCTGCTTTTCGCTTCTCTAAGCGCAGCGTGTAGGCATTGGATTTTTCGTTCGACTCTACAGGCCATTGGAAAATTGATCGGTCGAGGGGCGTACACGCGCTTCATTCGATGATTGTTTGATTTGGTGCCTGTGTGCTTGAGAGCTGCCTAAAGCTTTTCCGTGTATCGGACGCTGGTTAATTGATTAAAGCGACATTGATGCTTTTTCAGGGGTAGAGCGATCAAACGACGATATCCCCCCTTGCCTGATAGAGTATCCCGCTCGGTATCGATTAACAATGCATTAAAATAGCTACTCCCTGCAATCGTCCATCGAATTAGTTAATTAGATTAGTTCCCGCAACCGTTTGAACTACGATAGTAAACCATTAGGATAGATTATATTGCAATTCCAATTTTTCACGTAGTTAATTTTTACACGACGAACTAATCCGCTATGATCCCTACTACAAATGGATCTAGCAATTCTACTACTCGACTAATTGCCGTTATGAATCAAGCGATATTCATCTCTGTACGTGCAGTACGTAGGCGAGCTATCTCAATAAAGGTGTCAATTAGAAGAATGCCAGTATAGAGCAGGGGCGTAGTAGGAAAAGCGGAGGAGAGAGAACGAGAGAGAGAGAGAGAGAAAAGTTGCGCGTGTATGCGCACGCCGAAAAGAGCCGTTAATGAGCAATGAGCGCTGCGGAAGTATGTGGGCGCGCAGGCGCGAAATTGCCAAGAGAGCTTCGTCGCAGTTACTACCGCAACGGCATCGGTTATGCACGCCACGATAATCAAAGCTAACGAGGGCTTGGTTGCGTTTCCACCCCCTCCCCCCCTTTTTTTCGTCGTCTTTTTAGCGAGCAGACGGTTCCCCTTCGGTCGTATAGTAAGAAAACGTTGAGTCGATCAGAGGGAGACTAAGTCATCACGATGTAGTTGATCGGTTTCCGATGAAGTAGCTTGTAGATTTCTTTCGAACCGTCGCAGGGAATGAGAGAAAGAGAGAGAGATATATAGGGCTAAGTATCCAAACTTTTTTTTTCACTGATCATTATCGGAGCTTTAGTTTTCATATAACACGATATATATGACAGTAAATGATAAATCATCGAGTTTCAGATTACAACTTGATTTTATCGACGTTATTACGGCACACTTGCTGCTCTCCTTCCTCCCGGAGTTAACCCCAACGCGAAAACGTGAATGCATCAGAATGCATGCACAATTTGCCATGAGTACTTTGATCGTTATGTCCCGCCTACTCAGCTGGAGCGCGTGCAACTGCTCGCGAGGCCTCGTTAGTTTTAGTGGAGGGCGCGACAAATGAAACGTTTTAATTGTACGAGTAAGGCGTGTGTGTGTGTGTATGTGTGACTTTTCGCTTACCCCATTAGCGTTTTGTTTTAATGGACTCGAGTGCATTCCTAGCGCAGCAGCCAGGCTATGGTGGACTCGAATTTACTCCGACTGCTACTTGCGTTTGCTAATGCTGTCTGATTTTGCTGCTTTCGCCTTTGCAATTTTGTCCATTAATCGTGAGTTTAATGGTGTCGCGTGAAATTAATGCTCACACTTGCGTTCGTATACTTAAAAATATGCGAATTGCATTTTTCAAAATTCCATGATTCTATCACGTTGTACTCATTACAGCAGATCGCTATGTTGTTTAACATCTCCGACACGAACCTGTTAGCGTGCTTCTTTACCAACGCAGCAGCAGAGTGACACTGGCTGTGCGCTATAAATAAAATCCAAGAGCTTCTAGTCCGATGCTGCCGCCGCCGGAAATCCGCCGAAGCTTCTTCTCTCGCCTCCTGACCGGCGGAATCGAATTATCGCGCGCTCTTGTCTTTGATCTCGTTGTCGCTGACACACACACGGGAAGCGATCAGTTACTTGATGATTTCATTTGCTGCGCCGTTTTTGTTGGGCCGCTTTCTAATCGGGATGGAGGTATAATGGCGCTTTTGAACTGGCCACAATCCCGATATTTTAACTATGATCTCTCTGTACCCTGTATATATTATAGAGTGAATTGTAATTATGTACAAAGCAAATAAATTGTCTCTTCCTTTTTAGTTTAGATTAAGGTGTAAGTAACACATGCTTCCTCGTTTGAAAATATTTCGCACAGATGAGGTACCATTAAAATTCGTACATTAAGTCTTTGTATATTAAAGAGATTTCTAAACAGTTACCGCTTGTTATCCTACGTATAGGAATGAACATCCGACCATTTCTCTTCCCAGACGAAAGCTTCGTTCTCTCTTGAGTCGCAAAAATAAAAATGCGCACGCGTACGCGAAAAGAAGCCGATATAAGACGTCCGTCGGCCACCGCCTCCAGCGTTTTATTTCCGTGTAGCGTCTTTTTTTACGCCTCCGTATAGGAGCGCGGCGCAATAAGGTACACATAATAGCCAGACGCGTGCGCCGCGCGCACACTCGATATCCACACCGGGTGTATTATATCACTGCGAGTGCGTCGATGTGTTATAGAGAGACGTACACGCGTGCCCGTCAATTCCAAAGGCGCAGTAGTGTCGTGTTCTCTCTCTCTCTCTCTCTCTCTCTCTCTCTCTCTCCTTGCCTCTGTCTATACGCCTTGCACGCTCGCCGCACGCGGACGAGAATAGAAACGCACCCGCGTGGTTTGCGGTTGCAGGGATTTTTCGCGCCGCGCTGTAAAACCGATGACGCCTCGATGCCGGCTCTCTCTCCTTCTACCCGTTGATTTGACGCCTGCTTTCGACTGCGTTGTATTGCTGTGCAGTATATAGTTGGGCTCTCTCTGCGCTTCTGTTTTTGTTTTTCCCGTGAGACTTTCCTCGTGGCGTACTCTTTTTATAGTGCGCGTCGATGCCCAAACTTCTTTCCAACTCTGGCTATGTGGTTTATAAGGTATATATATATATACTCTGCTAAGCCGATCTACTGCGTGTTTCTTTTGGCGACGATTGTTTATTTTCTGCACTGTCCAGTTGGTTTCTGTTTTATCTGGATCGTTCTGGATAATATGCTATTGATGTACAAAATGAAACAGCGTTCAATTCGTAGACGATATATGCTGGCATTAGTTACATTACAAATTGCGTTCTTGATTATATAGTTACCAGAAAAATTATTTTGAGAAATCAAATCAACAATCAACTGCAGGAAATACTATGATAGTAGCTAGCGTATCAATTTACGAAAGTCTTGTTTATAAACAATAATCTATCTCTGGGACAATTTTTACGAGGTATATAGTTACAGTCCTTGATATACATTTGTAAAAATGTCAGTACAAAATATTTGCTTTACTGAATCAACTCCTGTAAAAATGAATCAGTGGAATCGTAGTAAAAGTTTAGTTATAAACATACTAACAAGTTGTGTTTCACAGAAACTTCAGTAAATTAGAAATACTTACAACTGCGGATACCATTGACTTGTTTAAAAAAAGTACGCATATTCTGAATAAAATCGCCTTTTAGAATCATAGACAATTTTTCTTCAAACTATATCATCTTAGAATTGAAAAAAGTGATAAAGCATTTAATAGCGTGGGCATAAGCTACCCACGTATATCCTCTGAAAAGCCACTGACGAGTGGTCTCGGGACAAATCTCAATACAGCACGCGGCTGTCCGCAGGCTATCGCCGCTACAATTCAACCCCCTGCTGAAAAAACGCTCGCTCGTGTGTGCGCTCACGCAGTGCCATAATTTTATCTCTATCCTTTCCTTCTCTCTCTCGCTCTCTCTCTTGCTCTCCACCTCCGGAGACACACGCACTTCCTACTTCTCTCTCTTCCTCCTCGCGTTAGCTACCTACGTCGTCGCATTCCCAATATGCGCTAACTGCGTTCCACGCCTATGCTCTCTCTCTCTCTCTCTGTCTCTCCCTTCCTCGCGCCTCTTTTTCCATCGGTGCACACGACGACGACGGGCGCGACGTGTGGGCCGCGGGGAGCGAGACGCGGCCGGACTCTATATAAAGACGCCGGCACCGACGCCCGGCTCCGAGTAGTCCGCGAAACGCGCGCGAAGAACGAAACACACATACGCAGATACACCGCGCCGGTATAATACAGCAGCCACGCACATCTTCAATCCTTTTTCGTGATACAGTGCAGCAGTTTAGAAAGAGACCGAGGTGCGGATCAGTGGCGGCATTGCTCTCTTGACCTTTCGCCGACTAAGCGAACTCTCGAGCTTGTACATTTTTCTACGGGAGATAAGGGATTTTTGTTTGATATCGACCAGATTGTATGTATTTTTTTTAGAGTTTTAAATAAATTGTTAGTTTTCCAATGAAAAAAGATTGATATAGGATATAGGAATTTCTTTTTTTATACCGCTTTTAATAAACAAACAAGTGCTAATTTTAACATTCGCAGTTTAAAATAACGCCGTCGGTTTATTTTAAAGAGTATCCGATCGTATTGTACTGCACATCTATAAAAAGATAATAAATTCTTATAAATCATATGAAATTAAAACTAATTAAAAGATTAGACAAAACTTCCATTATTTTTTAAAGTCAAATATCTACTAAATTCTTAATGATTAAATTAAATATATAATAATATCTAATCAAATCAAAGAGTGCTATAAAAAAAATGTAAATTCGGCCTTCATTGTCGTTAAACGGTAGTAGTACCTCTAACATAAAATTAGAATACGAAGATAGATTTCTAAATCTAAAGCTTTTCGTTGCGCGTGCACCAGAAATAGCCCCTCGTGACTCTCAAATATTTCTCGAAAATGAGGATCACAGTTACGCATAGTATATACATCGCCAATGAGTCAGGAAAATTTTCCACATGATGCTTAAAACTTGCGTCAGTTTGCAATTTTTTTTTTTTTTTTTTTTTTTAAATCTATGTGTAATAAAGTAAATTTTCTATATTAATTTAATTAAAAGTTTATAAGTAATACTATGAGTATTAAAATTAATATCAGAGATCATTCTGACGAAATTCTGGCTCCACGCACATTTCTAGAGGCGCTTAGAAAATAGTAAAATCATAAATTTGATAAAATAAATCAGTTAACCGTGTAAATATGATAAAAAAAATATTAAAACGTTTGCGAATAAACGCGTGTTCATATCTGTTTAAACCAGAAAATTACTGTTTACAACGATCATTCATTAGACTTTACTATAACCGTATATTCACGGATGACTTTTAATAATTCACTTTTAACGCCATAACGATACTCTTCCGCATAAAATACTCTAAAACCCTTTTACACTCTAACTCTCGCACATGTATATAAAGCTTGCAAAACTTTTTCACTCTGAAAGAAAGTCCAAAAATAGCTCCGGGCGGTTTATCGGCTGGGCGTAAAACAAAAATTCCCGTCAGTGCTCCTCGAGTGCGCAAAAAAGAAACGCGCTCTTCCCTCCTATATCAATCTTATCGCGAAAGCTCGATCGTTCGCTCACTACTGGCACACACACACACACACACGCGCGCGTATTTTCTCCTTCTTCCGCTGTGGAAAGAGAAAAATCGCACGTGCACGTGGGAGGCTAGACGAAAAAAGTGCCGCCACCGTGTGCCGCTTTCGTAAAAGACGCGTGTCCGTGTGCAGAGGAAACCAGCAGCAGTATACTATATTCCAGCAAGGCCAACCAGTTATCCAGGAGGGAAAGGAAAGAGAGAGCGAGAGAGAGAAAGAGGGAGGAGAATAGAAAGGAAAAGAGTTTAAAAGAAAGAAAGAGATAGAGAGATGGAGTCCGTGCTGAAGGTAGGCCGGACGGTGAGCGGCGGCGTTTGCAGGGCTGCCGGGCTCCTGGCATGGGGAGCTCGGCGGATTCTAGCAGCGATACCCCTCCTCGGCATTAGTAGCGAGGATGACGGTGACGATAGCACCGCTGCGCGAGACAACACCACGGTACCCACACGCACGAATATAACCACGAGTGTGCTGCACCACCCGTTTTTACGTTTTTGCGTTTTTATTCTTCTTTTTTTTTGCCTTTTTCTTTTCCCCTTTTTTACCATCCATTGTTCCTTGTCCGTTCGTCAGCTTGCTTATATTACCAATCTGACGAATGGACGAGTGCTCGCATGTTGTTTGTGTGATATATAGCTGCCCAAATCCATATAGAATCGCGTCTAACAAACTAGGTAATTCTGTCGATCAATTAATAGCCATTTAGCCATAATATAGCTAATCAAAAATCAATGCCTCCCCACTGTAAACTGCTAAAATAACTCTTCCCCCGGTTATTAGCCCAATAGGCTACTACTACAACTACTCTCTATAATACACCCGACCGAGGTGTGCGCGCGCTTTATTCAATCCCTCGCGCCTCGTCTAACTTTAATCCGCTAATTAGTAGGCGGTTACGCGCGCGCGCACGTAAAGTTTGGCCGGGCATCGAGATAGGCTATATATATAGAGGTGACATCGTCGCGTGTCGATAACCAACGGCGCGACTATTAACGATAAGTGATCTCTGCGCAGCTGCACCGATGCCGCGATGTATACGATCGACGGATAATGAAGTGCTCTCTCGCTTGGAAGGCTTTTATCCATTTTTCTCGAGTATTATATATGTATATATATATATATATATATATATATATATATATATAACGGTCGACGAAAGAATCTTTACATTCAAATCGCTGATTCTAGTCACTTTCTAAAAGCAAGACGTCGCGTCTATAAGTTCCTCGGTGAATTTACCTTAGATCTTAACGGACGTCGGAAACAATGAGGGAAGATTTTTCATGAGATTACACGGAAATCGAGGCGCGAAGCGTGCACGCGCCTTCATCATCTTGATAGAGAGAGAGAGAGAGAAGCGTCTCTGGACTTCCGGTTAACGGGCTTCATTTCCTCACCGTACCTCTTATATATATACTTAGTCGCGTTTTCAGCGCGCGCAGCCCTAATCCATCTGCGCGCGAACGACGCCAATCCATTACGTGCTTGCTTGTCTGCGTGCTTGTGTGTGTGTGTGTGTGTGTGTGTGTGTATACACGCTGACATTGAGATGTGCCCTCTCGTTGTCTCACCAACACGTGTTTCGCATAGATCAGCCGAAAATTTAATGGTTTCACTCTGGAGGAGCGCCGTGGGACGAAAGCCTGCGGTGTTGCTTTTTTCGATTGCTTTAATTAAAGTGAGATATGAAGCGTAATTACACTCAGTAGGAGGTTGTTTCGAAATGAAAATTTACCATGGAAAGAAGTTTTTGTGAAAAATGGTTCAAATTATATATTGCCAGTGAAATCATAAATTGAGGTTGATCTCTCTTTTTTTTAAATTAATTATTTCTTTTTTCATTTGATTTTTAATATTTTAATATTTAATCGTTTTGAGTTTTTCTGCTTTTTTTTTATTCAATTCTAATACGGTTTTTCGTTTTTCTCATATAAAAAGCCCTTCATAGCGAACACTAAACAGTATTCAAAGTACACTACAACTGGTAGGTTATTTATAAAAGAGGAGCTGAAATACAGATGAACGTTGTTTTTCTATTCGAACCCCCTTCGCGAAGACACGCGGCTCCTCACTCCCTACAGATGTTCGCCCGTCGTCGTCGTGTTTTCCCTCGTCAATTTGCATCGCTGTTTATTTGTCCCGCTAACAGTCGTTCGCGAGTAAGTCGACACTCTCGCCCTCTCTCAGAATAGAGAAGCCAAGAGGAGCTTTAAAGAGTCGTTCGACCGATCCGCACACGGCTCTAAAATAGGTACACGCGCACGTGAGTGAGTTGAGAGAGGTAAGAGAGAGTCAGTGCACCCTAGCGTGCTTGAAGCGCCGGAAACGGACGCTCGTTTGCACGCTCGGCTCGCTCGTTCGGTCCTCCTGTACGCGTGAGTCGCATGCTCTATTCGTAAGGGAAAAGTGCAAGCTCGTCTATGGAAAATTCTATAGCTTTTGTATAGTACAGGATGGGATCCTGAAAATGGCTGTTCCCAGAGGTACCTTAGCTTCGTCGTTTCGTTTCGTCAAAAATTCTACCGAATTCATTTTTATTGTCTCGCGTGTAATTAACAAAATCCTGTCTCGATTTAAGTAGCAATTAATCTTTGTAAATCTTGACTATCCAAAGCAGATACAAATATTCACAACGCTAGTCAAATTGATGATCAGCTCAATCGATTGTTCAAGTCCCCCCCCCCCCACGTGCCCTATTGAATTTACAATGCAAACAAAAATCCCGTCGTCGATATTCTTCCGCTGCTGTCGTCTCCGTTAATTGAAAGGTCTATTTCAAAAACCGAGAAAACCAACATCGATCAACTTTTCTTCCCCAATCCTCGTGAATACTCATGAGGTACGGAAATTTTTCAAGCGCCAGGCTCATTACTCGTGACAACACAACCGAAAGACGCATTTCCCGCCGCCAGTCGGATCCCATCTCGATTATTCACACCCGTGGCGGTGTAGAGGCGGCAAATGCAAATCTGAGCCGTCGCACCGATTACGGGACAAATCGCCTCGCTTTGCGCTCCCTGTGTTGTGTGTGTATGTGTATGTATGTAATTCAGTAGGAGCGTCGAAGCGAATTAACAACCGTCGCGTTTCGCACGCGAGGGCCGCTACACGATTGCTGTGCTGTGAAATAGCCGTTTAGGCGGCGCAGCAAATACGAATGTATACGCTCATTTCTCTTATTTCGGTATCCTAGTAAATGTACGCGTTATTTTTGGTTATAAAAAGGGATTATATAGAGAAAGTTTGAAAAGAATAAAATTATATGTATATATACAGATAGAAAGAACATATTGCTTGTTGTAGGGAGACGCGAAATTGCGTTAAAATCATAAAACGGTTAGCTTGTGTAGTGAATGAATACCAAGAAATAAATTGACTAGACTGAATAAGATTTATGAGCCAACATTGCCAACAATTTAGTTAAATATTTCTGCGTTTGTTAAATCTAGCGACAAATTAATAATTTAACTGTAGAGAGGATTAACTGAAACCGACGTATGTATTGCCACTGTCCCATAGAGAAGTTGATTTTATAATAAATCTATGTCGAAAGTATAAACATGCCAGAAACCTCCCACCCAACAGTAAGAAGCGAAACATTCAAATCAACACGAACCCCACACACGCCTTCTTAGTTGATCCCCCAAAGTTTTTCAAGACATTGTCCCCTCCCCTATGATAGTTCGGACCGTAAGTGAGAAAGAAACGTAAAGTCACCCCTCGATGACTTGGATACGGCTCAAAACTCAATTTATCGTCGTAGCCACGAAACATGCGAGTAAGAAAAGCCTCTGGTACGTAGCGGGCGTTACGTGTTTACTCGAAGGAGAAGGAGGGAGACCGAAGTGAGCATCATGGAAAATTAGCTTAATGCATTTTTAACGCGGGAATGTACGTGCGTTTCAAGGGGGGAAAGAAAGAGAGAGAGAGAGAGAGAGAGAGAGAGAGAGGATTTACGCACGACGGGATCGCATTTTATAATGTGTAAAGAGGATTACGCGATCACACACGACTCCGAGGAGTTAGGTCGATTGGTCGTGTAATACTATTTATTTTTTAAATAACTTGAAATAATCTCTATTGGATTCTACAGGCGTAGCTCAGAATTCGCGAGTGGAATTGTAAAAATAGCTGGCTATATTAAAGAATCAGTTTAGTAGTACTTACAAGTTTTTAAAAAATTAGTATACTTTACGAAAAGCATGATAATTTTTGCAAAACTTTTTGTCTTTTCATTACACTGTTCCCTTAGTGTATTTAACAGCACTTTTAACTCGTCATCGAGACACGCTGTCTCGAGGCTCTTGACACCGAAAATAAAATCTCCAGCAGAATTATCGGCCTCAATCCGGCAGTTCATCCACGCGATTTTGCAATCTTTCCTCGAAGACGTATATGAATATTCACGATGGTTGGCATTCCTTTTAGGTCACAAAATAATTTCCATAAAGCTGCCTCTCTCTGAACTATTAATATATAGCAGTTGGTATCAAAATTAAGACCTGGGAAAAATTCATAAAACATTTCGTAAGATCATGCTATAAGTAGTACCTTTATAACTAAGGCGTACTCGCTAATCTTCCAACCTCCAGCACCTCGGCCCACTTGTTCAGCATTTTTTCGCGGCCATCAACGAACGGAAGCTTATTAGAGCGCTTTTGCGCAGCAGTAGCAGTAGAGCCTCCTGGATGTCGGCCAGCGGGACGTGTTAATGTATTTGGTGAGCGGCCAGACTCCGTCGCGGTTCTGTTCGATTTCCCCGCGAGATTTCACCGTGCGACAATGGTTTCGCGAGAGTGGGAGGTTCTCGTTTGATCTGAGGGATTTCTCGCGTAGCATACGCTGGAATTGGGTTGTACAAACGCTAACCGAACGTCATTGTGCCAGGAGGCTGTACCTTCTGCGAAACGATCTTCCATATCAATACACTTATATAATTAAGCTACTTATATATCACACGTGTGATATTATCATGAATGTCGCGTAGAAAAGTTGTAATGCGCAGAGAAAAATTCGTTACCAGCGGGTGATGCAATTTCGTTTTTCATTAAGCTGCATCGGTTGAAACTTCCATACGATGTTTAGTCATTATTTAGGTAACCACAATTAAACTCTAATGCCCATTTTAGCACCTGATTTTCCATCCATATTCATACATGCTAAATTCGAATTCGCGATTTTTGAGTAAACAAGTGATTCAACGAAATTAATATTTAAGATATGTCGCGATAATTGCTGTCCCATTAATATTCATGAATTTTCATTAAACTTCAATTGCTATACCCATTGATAAAGTTTATCATAAATGTTCAGTAGCAAATTGATCTTGTCAATATTATACCAGTATTTTCGCGATTTAATAGTTTTACCCAAATTTATATCCATCAAGGTACCTGATACCTACCGCATTGAAGCACGCCGTCATTTCGTTATATTGTACACCATCGTTGAAATAAATCAGTCGTCGCTCTTCCTATATATTTTGATCGCGGCAGACAATGTCGCGGTTGCCCGTCGCTCGTTCGACGTCAGCGGCTCTTCTTTCTTTACGAGCGACCCATTAATTGTTCTCTCCTCTTCGCCCTTTTTTTTTACAACGTCGCACGTCGACCGATCGATATTTGCCACGCGTGCGGTGCTAAAAAAAACCCCATCGCCGAGTGTATTTAATTCACCAAATTGAAAGCCCGGGGCTGCTGCCGGCGCCGTCACCGCTCGCTCTCCTCTTTGTTCGAATTCGTTCACTTGCCGATCGATATACGCAAGGGAGAAAGAGCGAGAGAGAGAGAGAGAGAGAGAGAGAGAGAGAGAGAGAGAGAGAGAGAGAGAGAGAGAGAGAGA
>JAYJLV010084835.1:0-13816 GCA_036873485.1 Torymus texanus | reverse complement strand
TATATATATATATATATACACACACACACACACACACACACACACACACACACACACACACACACACACACACACATTTAAGTACTTATGAATTAATTCGATGTATATGAATATTGAGAATATTCAAATAGTGTATGGTCATACTCCTTTTTCTTTCATTTTATTACACATTGAAATTATTACTGCCACAATTTGAAAATGGTCGAGAACTTCTCTAACTTAAACTGCATTTGATGCAGGTTTCATGTACATACATTGAAGTTATCCTTATTTTAATGAAATCCTACCATTATTTTTTATATTTTTTTCGTATAATATAATCTAAGACTAAGTTTATGTATAAATTAAAATTATTAAGAGTTTTTAATTCTTTATTTCGTTTTCGCATTGAAATTCGTGATTTATTTCAACATAAGTTATTTTTATTAAAATAAATGTACCAGCATAAGCAGGACTTTTAGAAACAAAGAAAATAAATGAACATTACTATTAAGTGCACTTTATAATAGAAACTGATTTTGCACTTGTGTATACAGAGAAAAATCTATGTTACCATCTGTAACAGAGAATATCTACAGTTTTATTATTATATTACTTCAGTATTATAAAACTAATATTTTTATGCAAAAGTTATTATAAAAATCCTTTTTGAAAAATGTATTAAATATACCGTAATTATTTTATTGTATAAAACATAGGGTACATAACATTTACGTGGTGATGTAAAGCCCAAAAATAAACTCAATTTCATTATTTAATAAATTAACAATTGATCGTTTATTTTGAAAAATAATTCTGCCAGGCGCTCCATGTGTGAAAATACTATGCTCAACATTTTTTCTGAGTGATTCTATCAGCATTTCCATGAGATTTTGTCTTTTAAAAGTGAGATCAAAATTATTTAAGTGCAGATTCCTACGTACCGGCATTGCGGTTTATATTTAATTAAATAATTTCGAAGTAATTTTTGCAAAATAATAGATTTGTCAGAGCTTTGCTTAAGCCCATGTATTAATGTTTAACACTGTTGGCGAATAGTAATATAGTTCTTATTTTTAAAGCCTACTGAATTCATACTCTTATATTTATTCTCTTTGATACAACTTGTTAGTTTCTAGCTAAATTCTCACAATATTTACTTTAGTGAAGATCCCTAAAAGTTAACAAGCTTTACAATAATTTTTAATTTATAATAATTGAACATTCTGCATTACATTAAAGTTTGGGTTTAGGTGTATGATTATATATCAATGTTAGATAAAACGACACAAAGAGTTGTTTACTAGAAGAAGATATAGATGGCAGTAGTAGTACAGCCATACAATCACTTGACATTTACTACGTATAATGTTTTCATACGAAAAAAAATGTTTCTTTTATGTCAATAAATAGCATTAATACAAAACATTATATAGGTAAATAAAAAAATTCTTTAGGATTTAAAAAAAAATACTATAGATACTTTATGCCCCCTTTAGCTTGCCTAGCTTTTATCAAATCTTTGTAATCTTAAATCTTTGTATTTGCAGGAACATTTATACAAGTAATGCACTGAAACATACATGGCTAATATTTTTCTATATCTGTGCATTATGATGGTATGACATATATATACCTGGTCATCTATGTGAATCATATATTCAGTTAAATATATAAATGCTTTTCGTAGAATGATGCTGGTCATTTTTTATGAAACATCCACTGATTTGTACGTGATCCTCGACATCATCACGCGTGATTCCATATTATTAAAAAATTACAAACACATATTATTAAGAATAATAAAAAATTAACTGCGGTATTTTAAAATTACAAAATTATAGTATAAAAATGTGATATATAAATTTATAATGAATTATGTTTGATAAATCTTTATCGCTGGGAGAAAACATAAATGGCATAAAACACCTGAATATATAAAAGAAAAATCTTTCATGACAGCATAGTGTCATAGTGTCCCAGTAACAGGGTTGTCTGTGTCAAAAATTGAATATACGCTCAACTGTAATAAGTGGGTCAGCATTTTAAGTAAACAACAAGGAAATACGGAAATAAATTTGATGCCTACATTAATTGAAGTATATCCGAGTATAAATTGCACCTTCTCTTATTGCACATCAAGGTTGATCGCGAGACCATTACCCACATTTTCCGTATAAGGTACCAAATACATCAACGGATTTTCAATCGCTCTTCCCGGTGCTCGCTCAAACAGCCTTACCGAGGGATCATGCGACCTTGTGTGCATGAAAACCATCTTTCTTTTTATTATAAAGTTGCGTTATTCGATCATGAATTTAGTGTATTTCTCGTCTTAAATTATATGTTATCACAAATATAAAAATTGTTAGAAAATTTAATTTTCATAAAAAATATATACTTTTTCTGACTGCGAAAGTACATATTTTCGGGCCATATTTATATAAATTCCGCGCACACTTTGAAATGTGTTTTAGAATGTTAAAACATGAAGAAACCTGAAGTGATAGACTGTAACTAATCGAAAAGTTCCTTATATATTTTTGTGCATTTATTCTGTCGCTTAGCTTTAAATTAAAGTATTACATAACATTACAGCTTTTTTATATTGTTAAATCGAAAGATGTATTAGAAAGTATGAAATTTGTTCACAGGGAAGCTATAAAACTACAACGATGAAAAATGAAATTTCATCTTTCTCAAACTTTGAGATATGTTTTTTGATACCATATTATGAAGGAAGCTGTAATAATGGACTCTAACGCTTTTATAAACTAAAGTTATCGGCATTTTTAAGGATATTCTTAAAAAATACTGAAAAAAATACTCTGATTCTTAAATTAGTAATTCAATCTAGAAGAGTGTTACATACAATTGTAAAAAGTAATATAAAACTAAAGAACCTGAACTATTCTTTGATTTTTCAGAATAAAAAAATATCAACTGTTTCCAATGTTATGATCGTCAAAACTTATGCAATGAAAATGCATCAAATATACGCGAAATTGAAGCTCTAAATTAGGCAATTTTTCGTTGCTTGAATTTAAATTATCACAACTTTCGAAGGAGTTGGTATTTTTCAATTCCAAAAAAAAGATATGAAAAGTTCACGTTCTGTAGTTTCAGAGCGTATTATTTTTTTACAATTATATACATATATAAAGCTTTTTAAGACTGAATAATGGACATAAAAAACGGAACATTTTTCAGTAGCTCTTTAAAATACTTCTAAGAATGTCGATAACTTCAGTTTATCAATACATACTTTTAAATCTCATCATGTCAAGTTAATAAAACCTATTACGTTTAAATGTTGGTTTAATAAATACGATCATAACGAAGATGGAACTTTCATAATCAAGAAAGTAAACTTTTTATTATTCCTATAAAATGTTACAGTAACAACAAAGTATTTCACATGTTATAGAGTTGCATTTAAATAGTTTTTATCAATTTTATAAATAAATTTGTATCTTTACTACCTAATTATTTAAATGAAATTATAATGAAAATGGTAATCCTCATAGCGTTTACGATGAATAAGCTATAATATTTATCCTATACAAATTATGCTACATTCAGATATATAAAGACGCCGCTTGCAGTAACTTTAATGCTTGAAGCGGAAGTTCGTTTAAAAGCTATATTTTATCATATCAAACAGGCTACTGAAAGGATTAAAAAAATCCGAAAATATACGCAAGCTTACATAAACATCACGGCTCCGCAAATGTATACACGAAATCTGACGATGCAAGTGAAAAGGCAACTGTATCTGAGTCACGCACGAAAATTCCACATCGTCTGCAATCGCACAATCACATCTTTATTCGAGAAACTACAATGGATGGACATCGTATCTGGTAGCTCGCACAAAATGGAACGAAAGAGACAGAAAAAAAATTACTGAATTACATATAAACATCGCGGGCGTATGATAAAACGGTACGCGCGCGCGCGCAAATATACACCGCGTGATTCATCGGACCCTGAGTATATAAACGCACGCGACGACGATTTCAAGATCCTTGATCGGCAGCCTCGCAGCTTTTTTCGCGCTTATATGGTCAAATTTCGGGCGCCTGCGCACACACACACATGCACGCGCGCAATCTTGACCCCAGCGCGAAAGTTTCACGCCACGACGCGCCCTCCGAATATATACTTATTTACTTGTATACATCGATCGATCGTCCTTTTTGTTTCGGGCCTTACGTGCGCAATTGAATTTGGCAGTGCAAGGATTATCGTTTTGAAATTTCGCGCAGCACCGGTTACTGGGACTTTAATGGCGCATGCGTGAATGTGTCTTTTGAAGCCTAATTGGGCCGGTTGGTCTGAATTTTCATCGTATAAATGTGATCACTGCCGGCGCTTAATTTTTTTTTGCGCAATACTTATTTTGATTTTGAATATCAAAACTGGTATTTAACGAAGAGTATAAATGTGGTAATTGTAACCGGTCACATAATTATTATTATCATTAAACGATGTATAATAGCGTTCATTAAGACTGGAATAAAAATTAATATTTACTTGTAGATTTTATTGTACCATTAGTGGATAATTACATTTTAATCAATACAGTATAGTTATACTATACCATGTTTCATAAATTACATAGCGACCATAATACTTTTGATAAAAAACTAATAATTTTATTTACGATAACTAATAAAAAAAATGGATTCGTTTATGGAATAATTATCAATGTTATTTGTTCAAATTAATCGTTATGTATTTATTACAACAGAGAAGTCTATATAATTTCTTTGTTGCATGCATTATCTATATAAAGCACCTCTCTATATCGTTTCATTTATGAATCATTTATCAATAATAATCGAAACAGATATAGCATTTTGTCCGTTTGAAAGCATTACCTTTTAAGGAAATAGAATCTTTAAAATACTTGTATTAATAAAGATAAATTTCTCTAAAGAAAAGTATTTATATCCAGTAGTCTTACTTACTTTGCCATTTTAAAGTTCTCAACTTCGCTGAATTAATATACTATAACGCAAGTCCACTCTTATTTTGTGTAAGTATATGAAAATTACTTATATAAATAGTTTGTCTATTGTATTTAGTTAGTTTAATGTTTTTGATCATGTGACATCTTTTATTAGGACAGTCAAGTTGACAAATGTATCAAAATGTAAATTATTTTAGTGAATAAATTATGTCAAAATTTAGATAGGCTGAATTTTACTTTTCGTCGTTTCGTTTAGAGTGATCTTAAATTTAGTTAAATACTAAATTAAAAATATTCTACTAAACCGAAATTATGTATTGTTAATGAAGTATTATTGTCTAGGAAAAACTTTGTTTTAGTTCACAAATAGAACAGCATTAAGCTATCGGAGAAATTTAGCTATCTTTTGTTATGACTCCAACTATAAAGTAAAAGATTTTGTTTGTGTTTACTTTCTAGTAGATGCATGATCAGTGATTTTATCTTCAAAATACTTTACAAATACATTATATTCAGAATCTATTAAAATTAATTTTAATTACTTATGTATGAAAAAGTGTCTATGCCGCAGGAAAAGTGAAACTGAATAAAACTGAACTTATTTTGGAAGATGCTTTCGTTATGAAATTAAGCTTTTGAATTTCATGCTAAATGATATTGAAATTTTTACTTCAATTAAAAACCGGAATACGTAATCAAAAATATCGATGGGAATCCTAGATACATTTATTCTATAATATGTAAATTTGATACTTTGCAGTTATATTTAATATATATGTAACGATTTAAAATTTTTGAGCTTTAGGACTGGACTACAAATCTATACCCAAAGAATTTCCCCAAACTCAAATTACAAATACGAACCATTAGTATCTTTTATACTTATACATGTGTATAAGGAGTATACTGCATGTCCTGAAAATAATTCATAAAGTAGTTAGTTAAATTTATAATTCCATCTCAGCTCCCTATAATCTTCATAACACGTACTTTTTAAATTTAATTAAAAACAGGTTTCTTGCGTAACAGTAAGCAGCTTATAACATGAAATTTTACTCTTTTTGTATCCCAAATCGGTTCTATATGATTATCTAAAGAAATATAAAATGCTTATTCGACACAACGAAATAACTTATCATATACTATAATATCACTATACCTAGACTTAAGCACAACCTCCTTCCAAAACTCGCCACACATACTATCTCTTCCCCACGAAGTATGCAACTACGTCGCTCACGCGATTGCATCTCCTTCTCTCTCTCTCTGTCTAACTCTTTCCCTCTCAGGATTTCACAAAAAAAGCATCCTGCGCGTATAATTTTCACGGCAGTACATCATACCTCGTAATCAACCCAGTTTACTACCGACCTTACACCTCCTCGTCTCTATACCGATAAAGACGTGTCTCTCACCACAAAAAGTGAGAGACCAAGAGATATAGAGAATCTCTAGACGACGCACCTAAGGATATAACTACACAATCCCAAGACGCGCGACCCACGCTTCGAGATCTCTCCGCACAATAATATACACACGGAGTGTGTATATATATATATATACCTGAGTCACTCTATACACGCGAAAATCGCAGAGAGCAGGGCATATATATTTGCTTCAAGTTCAAGCGAAGAACAGCAAGAGTGTGGCGATCCCTTCTTCTTCTACCTCTCTTTCTCCCGCGAGGATTAATATGATAAAACCGGGCCATTTATAGGAATGCAGGCGCGAGAGCGAGCGAAAACGGCCGCGAGCGAGATCGACCGTGACACGTATTCGCGAGCGCGCGCGACTCGACGCCGCCGTTGCTGGCCACTATATACTACATATCGCGCATTCGCAGACGATCTTGTGTATACTTACACGCATGTAAGTCCACAAGGAAGAGAGTATGTATGTGTGTATACCTATAGTATACATACTTGCCGGCGTACGGTGTCCCGAAATCAAGAGATACCTGTGCGATGCTGATTCTTCGGCTCTTTCTCGATGAGGAATGGTTTGTGAAAGAGGAGAGTGTGTGTATATGGAGGACTTGCGACATGGGTATAGCTCGTTTTGGGATGTTGGTGTTATGGTAGGGATCGATGCATGTGTCACTTCTTTGTTTTACGTAATTCACATACGCACTGGCTTTGTGCTCACTTTGTGAGAGGATAATATTTTTATTGTTTATATTCGTTAAAAAATAAATATTGTTTAAGATATTAGTGTGTTCAGGTGCATGTTTTATCGTTGGGATGTCAACGTAACTTTTAATGTTAAAATATATAAAATATGTATAAACTTGACTTTCGTAGAATGTATTTTCATAATATTTCAAGAATCGTAAAATATTTCATTTTATGTGTTCGCATATAATAATGCACTCGTATTATTTGAATTTGCGCATTTATACCTTTCTCTGATGTCGCATTTTACGAAATGTCTTATTTACCCAATGGTCGAAGGCTAATTTTGTAAAAGTCTGTATGGTTTAATTATAGTACGAATCATTTCAATTTATATCGTAGACCAGTCAGTTGAGATTCAATTTTTACCGATAATTTCAAAGATTATGATAAATAAAATATTTTCCTCTTCTTTTGCTGTTATAAAACACTTAGAAAATAAATTTTATTAATTCGAATTTTTAAAACTATGTTATAGTAAAAATTGTTATATTATTCTACGTAAAATTATTTGAGAAATGATTATGTAAAAAGTATACATTTTTATTGATTGTATATTAGATGTATCTACGTACGGATTAGAAGTATAAGTATTGTTCTAAGTACTTTCTCTATTTATAATATAAACAAAGAAGTTATAAAAGCATTCACAACGTTTTATTAAAAATGGTATTTTCGACATTTTCATAATATATAATTCTGTTCTTTTTTTTTCAATAAATAAATATAAATTTTTGTAAAAAAAGCGTAATAACTTTAATTTTACTAACTAAATATAGAAAGAACTTGTTTGTCAGTTAGAATTTCCAAAAAATGTATGAGATTCCTTAAATTCACATATTACTTTCTTAAGACGGTACCGTTAAGTAATTTTGCTTTCCGAATGAAAGTATAACCCCAATTTAAAATCAACTGTGAAAAAACAGTAATACACATTTATGATTGTTGACTTAACCGCAATTACAATTATCTTTTAAACACAAACGACAAAGTCTCTATCAGTTGGTATGTCAGCTGTGTCTAGTCTCAGCTGCCCTCTATTGCCCGTACGGTCTAACTCAACCTATCCGTTACTACTTGTGCATTCTTCCCAAAATTCCTGATACTCTCTTTCTGACTTCGAAATATATACATATTTATTTTTAACACTCACTTTCCGTAACATTTCCAATATCAAATGATCGCGCATTCTTGTGCAATTTTCGATAACATTGTCTGGGGACGTAGCATCCAGTAGTGGCTATATAGGAGACACCGGCCAAAGCTCGTAAAATAATATTAAAGCGCGAGCGCGAGATCTATTTGGAGATGACGGCTGCCTATATAGACAAACGCGAGAAATTCCCCCCAGCTAGTGTATAATGTTCCCATTTGATTCCTCCCGCGCGCGAGCTGGCACCGACTTAATTCTGCCCCTTTTTCTCGTCTTCTTTCTTTCTTCTTTCTTTCTATCCACACGCACGCACGCGAGCATCCCATACTTATTTTCTTCATCGATACGAGCGTTTCTACGTATAGCCACCAGCTTTCGAAACGCCGTTGCTCTCTCTCTCTCTCTTTTTCTCGCTGCTTCTCTTAGCAAGTGTCTAAAGATATTCGTGCATCGGTAGAGTGAGGAAAAGAGAAAGAGGAGATAACGAAGGAAAAAGAGAACGGGTGTGGAGAAGAGCGAGAGAACACTGTGGGATTTAAAGAGCAAGATAGAGAGAGAGAGAGAATCAAAATCGAAAGAGATAAATTTAAAAGCACCTAAGGCAAGATGAATATATCAGTAATAGGAATGTACCCGAAATTTGTTATCAAGAAGTAACTATACAATGTTGAAAAGAGTCAAAGAAAACAATAAGAAAACAATGAAAGAAATTGCATAAATTTTATAAAACATTTATATGTATTTTACTAAGTAGTAGAGCTTTCACTTGTTAACATGAAACATAATACATATACATTTTTTACAATTTCTATTGAATTTTTGTACTATGCATTTTTATTTGCTTAGATATTTACGAAGAAGTTTCAGTATGTACAGTTAAGAAATCGAAAGCAAAGTTTTCCTTATATTTACAATAAAATGGTTATTTTTTAATAATATTACATGTATTAATATTTTGAATCAAATAAATAAATATTTGGATAAAATGTGCGACATCTTTGGTAAAAACTAACGATATTTTATAGTTAACGTATTGATCGAAAAGTAGTTTTAATCAAAATCAATATACAACAATAACACAATGAACCTAAAAATATTAAATAATAATTAAAATATCAATGTTGTAGAATACCAATGCGAAATTTTACTTTAAATTGATGCATAATTGTCAAATAAAAGCAGACTACTGCTCTTAACTATAAAATTAGCGAAAAATAGTATAAGTATTTTATATTTTTCCAGTCATAATAAAATTTCTTCCTGGTTTAAAATACAATGATTTATTTGAACTAAACCACGATGACTAAAGAAAAAAATAGAACACAGCTTATATAAAATTGAATGCAATATTACATTTACGGCGCTAAATGATTGCATGAGTAACCTGACCAAGAGAAAAATGAAGTCGATTTATAACTATATACCACTTTTATAAATATTGAACGCGAAAATACCTCGAAAAAGGGCAGAGAAATACGCGCACTCGCAATAATAATGCATGAATGAGACGTGTAAAGTATGTATATATCACTTGTAGGAGGGGGGGGGGGTGTACGACCTTTTTTGTTATTATTTTTCGTAACCGAACGACGCAAAAATCGAGGTACTTTTAGAAAAGCCTCATATCCGAACCGCAGGGGTATATAGCAAGCGCGTATATATTATAGATATATTATACGTGGACACTCGCGAGTAAGACGAAGACGCAGCGATCAGCGAAAGCGCAGTCGAGAGAAGGAGAGAGGGAGTGAGTGAGTGAGTGAACGAAGAGGAAGGGAGAGAGAGAGCGAGTGAGAGAGAGAGAGAGGGAGAGTGAAGGACGAAGAAACTCGCGGATCGGCGCCTCACACCCTCTCCCAAGGCAAAGGTGGGAGATCTCGTCGCGGCGAGCTTTTCGGCGTTCGCGTCGACGTCTCAGCCAGTCGCGGTTAAACTCGCTAGTTGAGCGCGCACCGACCGACCGACACGCACACAGCGGACCATCACACACTCTCGGCGCCTTCGAGCTGCGATTCACATTTCTTTTACGTGAGTAGTATCTACACACACACAATCTTCGTGTCCACCTACACATACACTCTTTCTTTTTTCTCTCTCGCGAATTATATACGTATATATATCGGTGAAACAAAAAAAAATCGGCAAGTGCGCGACGCGATTCCTCATCTTTTTTGGATTCTTCACGTATGTAGACTCTCGCTTACTCTCTCTCTCTCTCTCTCTACGCTCTTTTGCGCGCGCGGTTGGTTATTTTTAGAGACTCTCCCGTTTCGTACGTGAGCGCGCGCGCATGAGTTCGCGCAAGAGCGAGAAAATTCAGCGAGTATAAATCGCGATCGAAGGATTGGTATATAGCCGTTGATGAAGGTATATATTGAGATAATTCGCGTGTGCATCCAAAGCACGTGGGGTAGTAGCGTGTATACACATACACGCACACGTATAGCTTGTGACTGCACACTCGTATGTATGATAATTTCTCCATTGTCAGTGTGTTTACAGTGCGTTTATAACGTCGATATTATCCCTCATCGCAGTGTACCGATCATCGCGAGGATAATTAATAATGTATCTACTGTATTCGAGAGAGAGAGAGAGAGCTGCTGCAATTTCTTCTTCTTCCTCAGCTTCTTTGGCTTTTTTCTCCCCCAAGTGCTCGAGGTTATTTATAGCTGTGGTGAACGTCGCTCGTATACGAAATTCGTTTATATATATATACGATCGCGTTGTAAATTTTTACTGGATAAATCGTGCGATCGCGATTTTAAATTTAGTGTGTGGATCGACGTGTTTTACCTTAACCTCATTTCGATGCCAAACCAAAAGAAGTTATTCGTGTGACTGTTTATTTTTAATTGTCGGTGTTTTTTTTTTAAGTATATTGTTTTTTTCTTCGAGTAACTTTACAACTCGTACAACGGGCGGTTAAATCACATTTGTGAATTTATAGAAAATTCTAAAATTAGCGTAACAAGTATTTTTAAACGGTTTCATAACAACAGAATGTATAAGAAAACTATAATAGCGCGCGACTGCTATCGTGTTTCCGCTGATCAGTGCGGCTACCAAATTTGAACATGATTAAAGCCGGGAATTATAAATAATTATAACAATAATATTATTATTATTCTACGAATCCTTACATTAATATGTCTTTTTAAGAAAGTTTTTTATTATAAAACTACCGAACCATCAGTTATTTTTAGATTTAATGTAATGTAAAAGTATAAAAATACGTGAACAACGATATTTATATTTTACTATTATGACAACTGCTACCCCCCATATCTAAATAATCGAGAAAAAGAGAAACTCTAAACAATCTATAAATTAAACTAATACAAATATATAACTAATAAAACATTCGCTTCCAAACGACCACAACTAAGAAACCAAACCATTTAATACCCTCGAAAATCGGATTTTCTCGCATTGCTGCATAAAAAAGCCTCTTAAACAATTCCGTTACAACAACAAACAACCTGCGACCGCGCGAAAGTGTTCCAAATAGCTGGGTGACGAAACAACGATGCTCGCTTGCGTATATATACGTGACACCCGATCGGCCTCATTACCGAAAACCGCTGATCCCGTGGTGTTCAAAAGCGTGGGGGCGTTATAGAAGAACATCCAGTCATGACGCTCGAGCGATTTCTGCAAAAGAGCCGATAACAAGGTATAGCGGTAACCGGCGCGTGTAGATTTTTCCGGCGCTAAGGCGGTAGTATAGCAACGGTTGAGTGTAAGGTGACACCGGAGCGCCGCCGCTACCGCCGTTGCTCACCCGAAATGGTCCGAACCAGCCATGAGCGGACGACGAAGACGACGACGACGAGGAGGACGACTACGACGATGTTTCTCTCTCTCTTTCTCTCTTTCGTTCTTGCTTAATCTCGTATCTTCTTCTGCTTCTTCTTCTCCGGCTTCTTCTTTCCCCACTCCGGTGGCTTTCGCCTCCTCGCCTTCTTCTTTTACGCGCGCGTAAAAATATCCCTCTCTCTTCTTTCGCCCGTCTTCGTCGCCGGGATGCTCCGTTTCTCGTCGTTGCTGCTTCTTTTTCTCGCCTTTGATTTGGGCGGAAAATCAGCGCAATGGAGGATCGGATTTCAAGTCGTTTGATACACAAGGCGGTGATCGATGACGGAGACGATGATGATGATGATGATGATGCCTTATTTTTTCTCTACGGGTTGTTTGGAATGGAAGTTTTTGGGAGGAAAATTTGACGGGTGATTTTGTTTTCGAACGGGCTTTAATTCCGCTGGCGTTGCGTATATATTGTAAATAACTGCGGAGGGGACGCAAGAAGACACTTTAAAATTAACCGGCTAAGTTTATAAGATTATGTCACCGTTAGCATAATATCCGGAATCTTTAAATACCCAGAGGAGTTTCCATTATTTATGAATTATAAATAAAAAAAATGTCAACTTTTTTATTTCTGCAATATGGCTATTAACTGTATGAAATAAACAACGTAAAAACAAAATAAAACAACTATTATAAATATTTACCACAAGGAGAAAAATTTCTTTTATAAAAATTGCGATTTTCGATTATAACCGTGGGACAGACTTATGATTTCATGAATATACTACAATTTAGTGTAAAAATTGATATTAATTTTTAATTTTTACTATATATTGTAATAGTAATTTTCACAAGAAAATAAACCTGTCCTGCATTTACTAACAAAAATCGCAATTTTTACTATACAAATTTTCTCTGTACACCTTTAATTAATTAATCACTCGATAAATTATCCAATAACCATCTAGTTTCTATTAATATACAATAAAGAAACTTATTATAAAATATTACTACAGGAAGTAAACAAATCCTTTTCAAATTTAAATAAAAAATATAATAAAAAACATTTATATGTAAATTCAGTAGTATAAAAAAACCATTTAGTGTTCTGAATAATGTGCTTCATTATGCAGCGGTACAATAGTTCTTGGTTCAGATCATGCTTTAAATTTCTTTTTGCAGGAATTCAGTCGAACTATAAAAGATAAGAACAAGCAGTAGCAGAAATTAATTCTTAAAATAAATCTACGTGAACTTTTAAGTGATCGACAAGGCCACATGAGTAACTCTGAACTAATTAAGGCTATTTACGATAGAAAGTTCGTTTACCAATTTAAACTATACAAGTCATTTAAAAATAATGTAACCACTCGATAAAATATATATTTAGCTCGTTATTGCATAAAAAATTCTCAAACTACGGTTAAAAGCTTCATAACAAATCCCTAAAAATGGATCGTTTATTCCGGTAAACAGCCAAACAACGGGCATCATTCTGTAAGCCATGGAAGAAGAAGAAGAAAAAAAGCTCCGAGGCATTTCATTACAATTCCGACGCATTCGAACGAAACTGGAGCCAAATCCCGTGCTCTCGTCGCCGACTTTTCCGGTCGCAGCGGATATCAAAAACCCTCCTCAACTTCTTCGTCCAGACCTCTCTCTCTCTCTCTCTCTCTCTCTCTCTCTCTCTCTCTCTCTCTCTCTCTCTCTCTCTCTCTCTCTCTCTCT
>JAYJLV010084824.1:0-13816 GCA_036873485.1 Torymus texanus | reverse complement strand
AATGACGTGGAAAATATAAAAAGAGAATGTCACAATTTACCATTAAATTTCATCTTACATTTTAATTTAAAAAAAAATGTCGTTCAATAAGAAATAGAGGGTTGGCGAGCGGAGCGAGCAGGGGGGCGAAGCCCCTCTAGTATATATATATATAAGTTCTATTACAAGGCCTGATATAAGTTATAGTGTGAATTATTTGAGTAGGTATCAGAATAATTATAATGAGACCCATTGGAAATATGCTTTGCGAATCTTGTAATACTTGTATTTAACTAAAGATTTAACGATGATCTATAAAAGAAATATAAATTGCGAAACTACAGATTGTTATGTAGACGCAGATTGGGCTGGTGATAATGTAGACAGAAAATCCACATCTGGATATGTTATTAAAGTGTTTGGAAATATAATTGATTGTAAATCGTGAAAACAAAGAACGGTAACAAAAGCTTCAGCATATGCAGAATATGCAGCCTTATCCGAGGCAGTTAGTGAAGTAAAATTTGATCTAGAGTTATTGAAAAATTTTAATGTTTTTACATTAAATTTTTGAGTGATCCTGTAAAGATATTTGAAGATAATACAGGCGCGATAAATATAGCGAATTATGGAAACTTTACTAAGAATTCGAAGCATATAGAAATACATTATCACTATGTTCATAAAAGCGTGAAAGAAAATGAAATTGTTATAATTAAAATCAACTGGAATGATAACATTGCGGATATCTTTACGAAAGCGTTGTGTAAAGATAAGTTTAAGAAGTTCAGAAAATTACTGAAGATAATGTAATAAATAAAAGTTTATATATATGTATACGAAACTGACTTTTTGAACGCATGACGTCATTTTGTACTAAATCTATAGCAAAACTGCATTTGTAAGACAAGGACAGACGTCCAAGTGACTAAACAAATAATATACCTATATATATCGACTTTTTTAATGCCGCATTCAAAAAGTCAGTAGATTTCATTTATTACATGGGAGTAGATAGGAACTATAGGAAGTTGCGCATTCAAAAAGTCAGTTTTATACATCTATATTGTAAACATGGACAGTATATTAATACGTGTGAGCGCGCGATTGTTCCGAGAGCACGCAAGTATGAGTGTGAATGCACACATGAAAGTCTTCCCTCCCTAGTGTGAGCATGAGTATGATCTAATTTGGGCAGCAGCGAACAGTGCATTGCTCTCTCTCTCTCTCTCTCTCTCTCTCTCTCTAACGCTGTACGTCGAACAAGAAGCATCTCGCGCGTGGTGCAGAGAAGCGCCGTAGTTTTAAGTATGAATAAACTCTTCTTTATATATTAATATAAATGTGTTCTCCACATTCATTACCACACCTCAACAGTTGCAAAAATTAAAAAAATATTAATACATAAAACAATATCACGTTTTTTTAACTGAAGTAATCGAATCTCAGAGAAGCAATTTTGTTTTAGAAAAAGCAAAAGTACAAAGAATGATCTAAACCTAATAGAATACTTGATCTACAATCATATTGATGCGAGTGACCCAATCGCAATCACTTTCCTCGACCTTGCTAAGGCATTCGATACGATAGATTACAAGATATTACTTGTAAAATTATACAATTATGCATACAACCTTATAAAAAGTTACCTAGAGGTTGTTTTTTGTAAGTAACAGAAAACAAAGGGTCAAATTGAACCACGAAACCAGTCAATACAAAACAGTGTGCACAGAAGTGCTGCAAGGAGTATTCCTAGACCCGTTATTATTTATCAACAGTCCTTATTATAGTGTCTCAGTGACAGTGGTGCGTGTTCAGCTGACGAAGTACAGAATATTTTACATCGCTCGACCTTCTGTCATAAATACTAGGTTCACGCTACACAATTTCACTATACCTAACCCAACTGCCTTTTTGTAAAGTTACGAACGGTCTGATGCGAGGTCAACGTACTCCATCCTGACATCACATCGCCTAGTATTAAGTACGAATTCGCAATTCAATTGTGAATTTCACCATTGTCCAATAGAGGGAGTGTTACATCTCGTGTATGGAATAAGCTGTCTGCATTATATCCGTACTCGCGCGAGCTTCCCCGGTCAGAGCACTTGTTTCGTTTCGTTTTTCCAAATCTGAGAACCAGATAATAAGCATGAGCTCGATGTGCATAGTATGTGGAGGCACTGTGAAATTGCATAATTTTAAAGCATGATCGTTATACAAGAGGCCATGTAACACAAAATGCGCAGAAAAATAAAGATACACCGTGTGATATTTTCCGTGTAGCTGAGAGCACCGACAAAAAGAATATATTGCTGTTCAGCATAAGCGTGAGAGTACTGAGTGAACCTCCACCTCTTCGCTGACATGCAATGAGAACGGCAACACGTCATCTGAAGAAGAAGAGGAGCTCTCGTCCATGACAGATTCAAGTGTAACTACACCGGTGAAGAACCGAAATGTCAGTGATCAACACCATACGACGCCTATACACACCACACCCAACAACATCAACAACTATGACACCACCAGTGAGAAGTTGGATTGTAATGAAGACACGCCATCCCTGATGCCGCGATCGCGGCTTAGTGTATTTACAAGAACGCCACGACTGTCTGCTGGATCGTCTATTGATAAGACGATAGATAGAAGCTTCATCAATGTTTCAACACCTTCATCACCGGTATTATCATGCAACTTCTCACAAAATAGTCTCACAAATGGACTCAAGAATGGATCCGTTATCTCAAGCTTAGTAACATATACGGATTCCGTACATGATATTATAGGAAAAGTAATTAGCAGCCAACAGAACTCTATAGAGTCCAAGCTTGAGGAGATTGCTGCTTCTCTGGATGTTTTGCTCTGCTTAACGTAGAAAATCGGCAGTCTCGAATCAAAGGTGAGCTCTCTAAAAGCACTGCTAGTTGAAAAATTAACCGAACTAAATGTAGCTAATAAAGAGTGTGAGATGCTTCGTGAACTTATGTACAAGCAACTCAATGCATTTGAATCCAGAGTATATCAATTTGAGTCTGTCTGCGTCCATCACAATGCTTACAAGCACAATTCAGAAGAACAACAACAATCTCAATGTAAATCAATGTGACGCAGCATCTCACACCGATTTATGCGCAATTATTTATAATTTTTACAAGGAGGAACAGAAGCATGCTGTTGAGAGTGGCGACATGGTGATTTAATGCGCCATAGATTGTGTTAATACATTACAGATTACTCCAGAAGATTTCTGTCATGCTGCGCTCAATTCTGTGTTTCTATCCTTCCAGAAAACACATGTTATATATGTCGTTAAATTAACACCACAGAGACAAAACAAACTGGTTCCTCCTATAATACAATCACAATCGAACTCTAGATCATTAAACAATTCAGTTAAATCTAATGATGGTCAACGGGATGTCAGCACTTTGTTGGTTAGGTTAACCAGTAAAGATTTGGTCAAGCACATTTTTACAGCAAAAACCAAACTTATAAGTTTCTCTATATAGGATTTAAATCCCTCCCTTCTTCGCACGATTTCAGCCAATACCCTCTGCCACTCAAATATTTGTATCAACCATTATCTTGACAAGAACAAATACAATATATTTAAAAGTCTACGCGTATATGCTAAACAATTAGGTTTTATATATGTATATGGTACAGAGAGAGCAGATTTCTTGTCAAGAAGTGTGAGGGAAAGAGGGTACATGTCTTTAACAACATTGCAGATTTAAATAATCTTGCCTCGCTATATGAATCTGTAGATAAATTAGATTGCTCCGAAAATAAAAAGAAAAAGGACCAGAGTGATACCATTAATTGTACAAACAGTTTATATAAAGTAGTTGGTAAATCAACCCGTAAGGCGAAAATTGTGAAAACAAAAAAGTCAAATAATAGTCACAAACACAAATCAAAGACAAAACTTAGTACTAGTGTTCGTATGGCTGGCGTGAAAGGAAAAATGAAAAATACAACTCGAAAAAAGTTGGTATCATAGACTCAGATACGACAAAACAGAATCTACCCTCTCCAAATTGACTAAGCCAAATCTCTACACTGAAAAAAAAAATGGCTATTACAGCTGCGGATCCCAAAACACTTACTGCTTGACACTACCAAAGCCATTTTTACTTTGCGTAAAAGCGATTTTCATTCGGTTCTCAAGCGAAATCTACTTTACCTTGTAAGGGTTACCGACTGGTCGGTTAGTAAGCAGACCTTGTCTTTCAGCCACAGTTTTCATACGTTTGAAAATAACCGTCGCAACGACACTTAATTTATTCAAGTTGTGTACTTTCCTTTTTTAAACCATTAATTGAAGTAATTTTAATGATTCTTGATGGATGATTACGTGGTAGCTTTATTGACGAAGTGGAATCTTGAAAACTACATCAGTACCTTTAGAGGTAAGTATCACTACATATTTGTTTACTTGTATAGTATAATGTTGCATGAGAAGAGGTTATGCATAAAGTTTAATCAACATTCTATTTAGTTTTGAGATAAAGCATAATTTAATCAGTTTTCTGTAATATAGTTGATTGTCAGAAAAGGGTTAGCATTTTATTAAAGTTTTATGTACTTAAAGAAACAAAACATAAACCTATAGGACGCAAGTATTTTTTTCTTTCATTATAAAGTGAAATAGACTACGATACCAATTTTTGGACTTATAGCTTAAGTAGTTTGTTCGATTTCATTTTCTCATTTCAAATCAAAAAGCCGATGAAAGCTTCAAAGTGAAATCTCAGGATATAAAAGAGCTAAAGGTCCAAGAATTGGTTTTATAGTACATTTTAACTAGTAAATGTAATAAAAAATAACTGTGATATCCTATCTTTAAATTTTTATTGTTTCAGTCTATAAAACTTATATAAACTGTAAATATTGAGCGTAACCGGATATAATTTTGAAAATTAAGTTCATACCGTGTACACAATTCAAAATTATTATTTTTGATTATTAAAATGATTTATTATATAAAGCAACCACTAATTTTACATTATTATTTTATTCATTTTTAATGCTAGATTTTATTGTTTGAATGTTGATGTAGGCTTTTTTTTTACTTTGTTTTTCGTTTTCTGTTAGATGCTGGTGTTGATACAGAAGTTTTTCATGATTTGGATGATTGTATGCTGGATAAGTTATTCCCAAAGCATGAATGTGGGTTTCAGAGAAAATTTATTTACTTTGGACCTACTAAACATAAGAATTCAATCTTTAAATTGTATGGACATAGATTTATCTAATAAAATCCCGAATATAAATAAAAATCATTTATACACTGAAAAAAGATTGAAAATGTCAGCAGCAGAGATGCTAAATTTTAGCAAATGTTTTGGAGTACTTGTGGGAGACCTAGTATCTGAAGATAATCAAACATGGCATTTATACTACTTGCTTAGAAAAATCATCGATATCATACTTTCTTCCAGTATTGTTGAAGGTCATTGTGTGCAGCTGGATTTCCTAGTTACCGAATTTTTGGATTTATATATAAAATTATATAAAAATATAACATATAAATTTCACAATATGATCCACTTGGTTCGCTGTTTAAAAATGAATGGACCACTAATTCTTTTTTGGTCTATACGATATGAGTCTAAACATCGGTTTCTTAAACAACTAGCAATAATAGCAAATTGCAAAAAAATTTGTTGAAAACGGTGAGTGGTTACCTTTTATGTTTAGCGTATATGAAATTGACTGGACAACTGCCCGATGACATTACGTACTATGATTCGGAAGAATTAAATTTATATGAGATAATTAAGTACTTTGGTGAGAGTAACCGTTATTGTCCAATTATGAATGTAGAATGCGTGGCATACAGAGATAGTTATTATGAAAAAGGTATTGTTATTATTATATCCGTAGGGGATAATGATCAACTTATTTTTGGAAATATCACTCAAATCTTTGTTAAAAATTCAGAAATTTATTTATTGCTTCAGCGTCTTTCAGTAGTGTATTTCGACGAACATTGTTATGCGTATAAAGTCGAAGAAACGCCAACGAAAATACTTAAAAATGTAGATGCATTGTTAAATATTGGCCCGTGCACAATGCTAAAAAAAGATGGATCATTATTTGTAATTCCTAAGCATATTTTATAAATATTGATTGATAATCATTGAAATAAAAATATTTTTCTAAAAAATTTAAAATTAAAAATTGAGAGATTTATTTACCTATATCTTTCACGCCTATACCTTTATACCTGTCATTCCCATTATATTGAAAGGCAAAAGTTAATGAAGAAAAAAGATAGAAAAAAGTAAGAAATCGTACGAACTTGCATGGAAAACCGTATAAAACAGTATCAATCGTATAAAAGTGTTAAAAGAAAGATACGGTAATATATTGCAGTTTCGTATAATAATTTGTTATAGTTTAGGATCACTTTTATTATTACTTTCACTGATAGAAATGTTCTATTAAAATTTATAATAAATATAAGAAAAATTACTATATTCGATAGGAACTTGGGGACAAACTTAAATTATGGAAAATTTCATTACAATAATAGAAAAAATTAATATACCTGAAATAATTTTTCTAACAATTCGTTTATAAAAATTATTATGCCCGTTATAAAAATTATTATGGTATATAGTAAAAATTTTCAAGCAGTAAATATTCCAAATAGACTCTAATAATAATTATAATAAAAAAAGTAAATTTTATTTTAGTACACTACAAATTTTATTTTGTATCGCAGTTCAAATTACTATAAATATAGTAAAAAGTGCTACATTTAAAAATTGCCATCGATCATAAGAAGTTTTGCTATCCAACATAGTAAAAATTGCCACACCAATAGTACTTTCTGCGCAGGTCAAAGCGCACACGTGTCATTTTGAGGTTATAGGTTTCTCTCGCAATTTCACTTTGTCGTACTTTAAGTTAACAAAACATCGAAAACTTCGACTCAATTATTTTATTTTTATATTATGCAAATTAATTGTAAGTTGTTTTTTGGTGTTATTGTTGTTATTTATTGCTATTAAATAATCATTGAGTTTCTCTCAGTGTTTATACTAGTAATATTTAATTTAATATTAACTTTTGTTAAATAAAAATTAGTTAATATAGGCTTCAAGGCTACGTAAATATTAATTGGCATATATAGTTTGTTGTTGTATCTAATGCTATACAAAGTATTTTTTACTGTTTTGCTGGGTTAATTCTATAGGTCTGCTAACAAGCAAATATTCCGTTTGACTGCCAAGCTAGAACGGCTTTGGTCGATTAGCAGAAATTGATTTGCGCCGCTTGCTTAAGTTAGCAAAGCAGAAGTCGCTTGGGTCCCGAGCAGAAATAGCCGTTATTTTTTTCAATGTACTGGTAACCTAAAGGAAAATCGGGGTGTTTAAGATCATTTTTATTTAATGCGACTTCTCAAAAGAAGCACATTAATCAAATGAAATATTTTCTATGTGATAATTCTTCTTACCACTTATATAGTTTGGCCGAAACCTGGTTGAGTCCGTCTGTATCGGACGATATCATTAAAATTGCAGTCTTGAAGGTTTATAGACAAGACAGAAACTTGCGAGATTGCGGAGTTTCTCTATATGTACGTAATTCACTTGAATGCAAAATTTTAATATCATCAGATACTACCATGAAAGGTAATCAAGAAATCTGAATCCATGCTTGATTCAGTCATTTATAGAGCCTGGTGTAGCATTTCTAAAAGACTCGAATTTGTTAGACAATTTACGCGATTTTTTCCCTTACTACAACAGGAAAATTATTATGGGACATTTAAACGCCGACCTTCATAAAAATGGCAATGATACTAAATTAGTTCGTAAACTGGCAGCGGAGCTCTTCCTACAGACAGCTCAACAAGATGCGACGCATCATACACGTGTGTCTCATACCTGGATAGATCTAATGAAAAAAAACCGATGAACTTTCGCAGTCAACATAATAACATCGATATATGTCTTTAGTCAGGAAGACAGCCATTCAAAGTATTAGAAACTAAAGTCGTAATTACGAAGGGATTTCTTCTGGACAAGTCGTTCATATTTTATCGACTTGTGACAGGTCGTCGCTTACCAACAGTTCTTATGACCCTGAAACTGCTCTCAACTGCAGCTGCGATAATCTTACGGTAGCAATCGAAAAGCTTGCTCAAGAGAAAACATTTACGTCTAAAAAGGATCAACTGCCATGGCTTAGTTAGCTTGGATGCAAAGTAAACAAGACACCACATATAAATGCTACAAGAGGACTGGAAATAATAACTTTCTTGGTAAATTTCTGGCACTTCGACAGATAATAGACGAACAGACGACAAACGTCAAAACATCATACTATCATAACCGTCTGTGTGATGCTCTTGCAAATATAATATGGAATATTGGTAATATTTGGAAGGAACTCAAAGATCTGGGGCTCCTATCAAAATCTGAGGAGGATTTGACTGGCCTCCCACCGGCTGAGCTGAATATATACTTTACTGGGGTATCAGTATTGCCACATGGTGATAGTGATGATCGAAAGAAAATTATTACAAATGCTACGATGGGCGGGTTCCACTTTAAAAACGTCACATATCCTAACGTTATTCTTGCGATTTCTTACTTTTCGTCTCAGGCTCGTGGCGAGAATGGTATTCCTTAGAGTGTTATAGTAAAGCCACTTCCTTGTCATAGAAAAACATCTCGCGTGGTTATACAACTCCTCTTTTTCCCAAGGGGTTTCTACCGATCTTTAGAAGGTATGTGTAACGCCTTTAAAAAAGTATCCTACGCCGGAATACTCTCTGGATTTCAGGCCAATCTACATCTTGTGCTTCGTTTCAAAGGTTCTCGTGAAAATTGCCTGCAACCAAAAACAAGAGTTCATAGGGACCAAGAAGATCATGGTTTCTTTACAGACTAAGTATAAGAAGCATCATTCTACCCAGACGGTGCTCTTAAAACTGACAGATGATATAAGACTTGGCATCGACAAGAAATACGTCACAATACTTCTACTATTTGTCTTTAGTAAGGAATTCAACACAATCTCTCCCGTTCGACTTCTCGAATAGCTAAGATTGACGGGTTTTTTTAGAGCCGCTCTTTCGTGGATTAATTCTTATATAACACATAGGTGGCAATCCCCCTATACGAGTACGCATGGCGTATCCTCGTGGTTAAACACAAACCTTGGAGTTCCACAGGGATCGGTTCTGGGACCCTTGTTGTTCTGCTTATACATAAATGACATACGTGGCACCCTTAATTGGAGAAACATCAAGTACCTATTATATACAGACGATTTGCAGATTTATACGCAGGTACCCCGGGAGGATGTAGATGCGGGAATACTAACATTGCAGCAAGCAGCAGCGGCGGTGTCGGATTGGGCTGTAGGAACTGGTCTCAAAGTCAATAAGGCAAAAACAAAGGCAATCGTTTTCGGCAGCAACCAATTTGTGAAAAATTTCTACTCTTGTTCTGAGCCCAGAACGATTGACCTCGGGAACGGAACATGCATTCCATTCTCCGATGCCGTTGCTAGTCTCGGGGTTATATTGGACGCAAATTTATCGCGGAAAATGTACGTAAATTATATAACTAAAAAATTTAATAGATTAATGTTTGCGCTCTATTTTATCCGTCAATATACCACTAACAGGCTGCGGAAACGTCTCGTGACTGCTTTGATGTTCCCGCATTTGGATTACTGTTCGGTAGTTTAGCTTGATGTGTCTCAGAAACTATGGATAAAAATACAACAACTGCAAAACTCCAGTATGAGATAAGTGTTAGGTGTGAGACGGTTTGATCATATTCCGTCTCATAGATAAACTCTGGGCTAGCTGCGCTCACTGGCTGATACGAGAACACATTACTTCATGGCGGTACTTACGTACAAGATAATGCGCATGCATATTCCGGAATATCTAGGAAGTCCCTTTTCTAGGTATGTAGCCAGGGCTACCGCGGCGAACTTAAAGAATTATCAATACATCTGACGTGTACCCAAACTGGGGACAGGTCTTACCGAGTACAGGGCGTACGCCTTCGGAATTCCCTGCCTGCTGAGATAAGAAACTTCTCCTCTCTTGACGTATTTAAAACTGCTCTGTGATAGCATCTCTTTGACCTAAACTAATCACTCGCTAATTGCTATTTATGTTAATTTATTAGTCACGACCGCCCCGTGAAGACCTTATATATTCACCAGAGAAAAAATGATGTTTATGGATTATCTCGATGAATTTTGAACCGATCTCAGCGAAATTTTGACCAAATATTAGACTAATTCTAGGGAGGGTCCAGTCTTAATTTCAGAAAGATCTATTGAAAAACATAGAAATGCGAGAACAATCAAAATTTGGAAATAATCGATTTTTAAGCATAGCGTGTAGAAATAGTACATTATTCGCTGCGCTCGAGAGGCAATCTCCGCGCGTGCGGAAATCGCCTTCTTTCCGCACTTGTAGCGTATACTATTTTTCCTCACAAGTTACGGAAAGTTCGATTTGACTTTAATCAATAGAACAGTCACTGGAGGTCGATCTGTTTAAATGATAAGAATGATCCGAAAAACACTGATAATACATCGAATATACAGAAGAATGTTTTCACGAAATTTGAACGTGATAGTCAACGTCGATTCCGAGAACTGTAGCAAACCGTAAACATACGATCGGGTTCGTTGGCTGCGCGGGAGTGAGTGTGCGGTGACCGGGGTAATGGCGCGCAGTGCAAGCGGACCCCCTCCCCACATTCCGCGAGTTAAGAGCTATACCTCCTTAAATCATTTTCAATTGTTGCTTGAAAATAAATAACAGTCTGTTTTGTTTAATTTGAGCGCAGTTATTTTATTTGTTCCCCAATGAGTTCTGATAGTGATTCAAGTGAGGACCGAGGTCAATAATGAAGTGCCAGAAGAACTTTTGGAAGCGGCGAAAAATGTGACTTTAAATTTATTACCTGATGTATCTAAAAGAAAATACACACAGGCATACAATCAATTCAAAGAATGGTGCAAATTGAAACATACGATTTCATTTACAGAAGAGGTTTTTGTGGCATATTTTGCCGAGCTTTCCAAAGGACTCGCGCCATCATCGTTATGGGTGCGTTTTTCAATGTTGAAAGCTACAATGCAATCTTACGAAAATATTGATATTGGAACTTACAAAAAGTTGTGGCTTACTTGAAGAAATTGAATGTTGGATACAAATCAAAAAAAGCTAAAGTTTTCACAGCCATGGAAGTTTGAAGATTTATTGACGGAGCTTCGGGCAGTGACTATTTAGTAATAAAGGTTAGTTTACTATATTTATACGACTTTTTTGCAAAATAATTTTAAAATATATTTTTTATATCAAGTGAAAGAAAAAATTTATAAAGGAAGTAGCGAAAAAGAATGTGTGATAAGAATTTAATTTTTACAGGTTGTGCTTATTTTTGGTGTTATGGGAGCCTGTAGACGTGAAGAATTAACTTATTTGAAAAGAGAAAATGTTCAAGATCATGGATCTTTTATTCTGGTTACTATCCCGAAAACAAAAACTGGGATTGAACGATCATTTACGGTCACTGGGGATTTCTATGGGCCCTGCAAGAAGTATATTGATGAACTACCAAAAGAGTGTACGAAAACAGATAGATTTTTTTTAATGTATAGAAAAGGTATTCTCGTATTGCAACCAATTGGTATTAATACCATTGGCAATATGCCTTCAGTAATTGCTCGATTTTTTAATCTGCCGGATGTCAAACAATATACTAGCCATTCTCTTCGAAGAACCTCAGCGACTTTGCTTGTCGATGGTGGAGCGGACATCACAACGCTAAAAAGGCACGGCGGATGGAAGTCCAATTCCGTTGCAGAGGGCTATATAGAAAATTCCATCAACAACAAAAGAAAAATAGGACAGAAAATAGAAGAAAGTATATCTCGAATTTCATTAAAACAAGTACAGCATGTGATACAAGAACAGGAAGCATCAACTTCTACTGCTGCAACCGAAAAGCCATCTAAGCGCCAAAAACTTAATGATAATTTAGGTACATCGAGTTCAACGAATCAAAATAAATTTTTTCGACCGCTATCACCAGTATCATCAGAAAATCATAATAAGCCTATTATTAATACTGATGCGGATAGTAATTCAGCGTCGATAAATTTATCAAGTATAACCGGATCAGATAACAATATTTCTTTTCATTTCACAAATAGCAATGTTACTATTAATGTATTTAAAAAATAATAAATGATAATTGCAAATTAATTTTACGAATTTTTTCACTATACCTGACTTTTGAATAAAAAATCCACACCCAAAATATACTCGGCAAAAATAACTTTCGCGTGGTGTTATAGCGTACTTCCGAACGGAAACGCGTACGGAAAAAAGGAACTCTCCACACGCCGTGAGGAAAAATAATTTTCAGTGTAAATTCAATCCATGGATTAGTTAAAACAAATTAAAATAAAGCTTTTGTATATCAATTATTTATCGCTACGAGCAATATTTTACAATTTAACAGCGAACAACTGCTAAAAACATAAAAAATGACCGATTTTCGGCTATAACTCTACAGGATTTAACTTTAGACAAAAACATTAAATACAAAAGTTGTTGACCATAAAATTACAAAACTTTTCTCTATAAAATACTTTTTTGTACAATCAATTCCTGATGAGCTAAGCCTAAAAAATCGATTCGAAACGCCTAAAAGCCTTAAAAAAATCTATTACGGGCTATAACTCTACAGGATTTAACTTTAGACAAAAATATTAAATATAAATGTTGTAGGCAATAAAATTACAAAACTTTCTCTATTAAATATGTTTTTGTACAATCAATTCCTGATGAGCTAAGCCTAATAAACGATTTCTAACGGTTAAAAACCTTAAAAATGACCTATTTTGGTCTATAATATAACACGGATTGACTTTACACAGAAACATTAAATATCAAAGTTGTAGAGAATAATAATAGAAAACTTTTTCTCTTTAACATTTTTTTATACAAATAATTCCTAATGAGCTAAGCCTCAAAAATCGATTTCAAACAGCTAAACGTGAAAATGACCATTTCGGTTATAACTCCACAGGATTTTACTTTAGACAAAAACATTAAATACAAAAGTTCTAGATAATAATAATACAAAACTTTTCTCTATTAAATATTTTTTTGTATAATCAATTCCTGATAAGCTAAGCCTAAAAAATCGATTCCAAACGGCTAAAAACCTTAAAAATGACCTATTTTGGGCTATAATATAACACCGTTTGACTTCACACAGAAACATTAAATACAAAAGGTGTAGAGAAAAATAATACAAAACTTTTTCTCTTTAACATTTTTTATACAATTAATTCCTAATGAGTTAAGCTTCAAAAATCGATTTCAAACAGCTAAACGTGAAAATGACCAGTTTTTGGTTACAACTTTACAGTATTTGACTTTCAACACAAACAGTAAATACAAAAGTTGTAGACAATAAAAATATAAAACTTTTCTCTATTAAATATTTTTTTGTGCAATCAATTCCTGATGAGCTAAGCCTAAAAAATCGATTTCAAACGGCTAAAAACGTTAAAATTGACCTATTTTGGAATATAATATGACACGATTTGACTTCACACACAAACATTAAATACAAAAGTTGTAGAGAATAATATTGCAAAACTTTTTCTCTTTAACATTTTTTGATGTAATCAATTCCTAATGAGCTAAGCCTAAAAAATCGATTAACAGCTAAACGTCAAAAATGACCAAAGTAGTATACCCCGCGCTATGGGCCGTCACAACAAACTTGACCCCGACCACAGGCGCCAGCCAGAGGTCAAGGTC
>JAYJLV010084813.1:0-13818 GCA_036873485.1 Torymus texanus | reverse complement strand
TTATCAGCACACTTTGCCAATCACTGGAATCTAATAAAACATGGCACTATTAGAATAGAAGTTGGTTTTGAAAAAGCTTTGACTCAGACAATAAACTGTGTTCTCTACGCCGAATTCGACAATGTGTTAGAAATAGACTCGTCTAGACAAGTTATCGCAGACTATAACTCATAAACCCCCACTCCTTCTAGAAACATCTGGTCGGGGCACAGTAGCTACTCTAAACCCTCGAGTGGTGCAGCTTCCGTGTGTCAGTTTACACAAAGAGCTCGACGTGTTCACACACGCTCACAGACACGTGTGCAACCATGGAAAAAACCGATTTTATAATAGACGTTCAAGGGTTTCCTCAAAAAGATGTAATGGATTTATTCAGACATGCTACACTGCTTTGTTATCACCATGAAGCAGTAACTGGTTATACAGATTTGGTAATTAAGGCAATCACAGATCCTGAAGCAAGAAAGGATTTACTTTACACTTATGTTGTTATTGAAAAAATGCATACTGTTACAGTGGCATCTGATGGAATTCATCTGTACAGGTAATATAAAACTATCAATTCGAATTTGAACAGAATTGTAGATTAGAAATTTTGTTCAAATACTGTTCTTAGACGTTTTGAAAAATATTAGTTGAAAACTTGTTAAGATGATAGAGTCCATTATTAGAGATGATAATGACCTCTACTACTTTTGCATATATACATTTTATTTAATTTGTTTAAAAATTGTGTAATTAGTTCGAATAGTAACAAGAAGACTATATAGTACTCTGTTAAAATAATACCATAAAAATATCTTAATTCAATAACTAGACAATGAAAATGAAGAAAAATTCTTTTTTAATTTAATGTGTATTTGTATCATTAACATTTTATTATAGTTCATTTTCCTTGTGATCCTTATACATTAAATGCTTATGGACTTATGTTGGAACGTCAAAAGCTTTACAAACCATTAGCTGCACAATTTTCTGAAGCTTGAAAACATGTGAAAGATGACAAACAAAAAGATCAACTGAATATAAATTTAGCTCGTGTTATGGTTCAACAAGGAAATTATGAAGAAGCTGTAAAAATTTGTCTTTCAATAAAGACAGCAAGTTTTGTATCTCAATGTCAATTAGCTTTAACGTTATTTAAAGGTAATATTTTTTATTTTAATGGAAATACAGTTATAAAGACAAAGAACCGTATGAAACCTATGAAGCAACTTTACATTGGTTAGCTGATGCTGAATCAGATAAACCTAATGTACTCTGTGCAATGGTAGAATTGGCTTATATATTTTAAGAAAGCAATGATGCTAAAACATTACTTTATTAGGCTATAGGAATCAAACCACCTATAATATCTGACTTGCTAGCTCTTACTGCTCTCGGGATGCTTAATGGAGACCAAAATTTGACCCAACTTGTTTTAAAGGAGTTAAAGTCATATGACAATAATTCAGAGTATAGAAATCATATTGCTAAGTTAATGGTATATACATACTTGATACACAATAATATGGAGGGTGCTTCTAGAGTACTTTGCAAATATATTTATCGTTATCCTGGTAAGTAGATATTGAATTATCAAAAATATGTTTTCAAAATCTAAATTTTTCAGAAGTATATCCGAAAAATTATGTCTAGTGTTCGTAATTCTATCTTATAGGCCTTAATTCTCGAAATATGGGCCATGTTGAACTTGTTGAAAAAATTATAAAAGTAAACTAAAATGTCAGGTTTGTTTCATTAATTTCGGAGGAAATTATAAATAATCCAATATAACATAACAATATTGTTAAAAATACCACCCGTAAAATCGGTAAAAACGACAAGAAATTTTTATGGTGTTTTTACACTACCTTTGATTGCTCATAATTTTCTAAGGAATTTCTATTTTTTAACGGAACAAAGCTCAAACAATAAACTTTTTCTGTCTAGTTTTATAGAGTCAGAGGTGACAGTCAATAGAAGAGACATCATTTTTTAACAGAATAAAGCATATTTGAGATAAAATGAACTATATTTTAAATAAGGTCCTATTATGAGATTGATTTACGAATACTGGGCTTCATTTTTAGATATCAGAAATCGAGCCTCAAAGGCCCTCAAAAAGAGAGAGAGAGAGAGAGAGAGAGAGAGAGAGAGAGCGAGAGAGAGAGAGAGAGAATCCGTACATGGTATACAATCATCATTTACAAGTTATAAGTTTGCATTATACATATAATATTACAGAAGTCTGTCATATTAAAACACGGAAATAGTGAGATGCAAGATCAGAAGTATTTGTACTTTGAAATGAAAATATAAATATTCAGATAAGTAGCAACTTTTATTATAATAGAAAACTGTTATTAATATAATCTATAATAAGTATTGTTACTTTGTCATATTTTATTTTTATTTTTACAGAGTATCAGAACTTATGGATCATATTGATAAGAAGATCATGATTGAACAGATTATAAGCAGAACAGTTGCAGATGCAAGATTTTAACTATTATTTTTAAAATAATGTAAGAAAGTTTATGTGAAGCATTTCTAACAGCTCATTATGACAATTAAAATAAGGATATTCAACAATTATTAAAACCCATAAATAGTGAGATGTATGATTTTTTCAGATTCTTAGAAGTGCATCATAATGCAAAAAGTATTTAAATATTTTTTGATTACATTAATTCTTTCAGTCTGTGGCTTCACTCCATTGTTTGCTGAAAATGCAAATGCAGCTTGAAGAAGATATTATAGTTAATCTAAAAACAAACACACCAGAAATTGATCAAGTTCATTGCATGTCAATGCGTCAAAGAATGGATTACCAAGTATTCTAATAGTGAATAGTAACATTAATTGATGGTTCATTCTTTTGAGAAAACTTAACCGACAAATTGTTTAGATAACTATAACTTATTGTGATTAAAAGTTAGATTGTTATTATAAGAGTTGAAAATTATGGACAAATTATTTTGAAGCAATGTCAATTAGCATAGAGAAAAAAACATCGAGTATTGGTGAAATAGCTTGGACTAGTAACATAAGTTTGCTAACATAATTTTGCTAAAAGTATCATTTAATACAGAACATAAATACTTGAAACAAACTGAGTTGTATGATAAGTGAATTTTTAAGTAATCTATGGATTCAGAATGAAAATGAGAAGAATCCCTGAACAAGTTTATAATGTATGTGAGTAAAAAATGAAACCTCGTGTAATCATGAAATCACTTACAATAGTTTTGTAACGTAAAAGCATGATGCTGTCCAGTGAAATTAATCTGAGGGCTTTTATATTAGTAAAATATGTATCATTTTTTTATATATTTAAAAAAATGAGTTATATAGCGAAAAGCATAAATGATTAAATGCATCCAGGGTCTATATCTAAATCATCGTTTTTATATTACAAAAACAAGTTATTTCACAAACGTCAGGTAATAATTACTCTGTGACAATTTCCGATGTTTATTCCAAATAGTTTTTTTACACACATAAGACATTCATGTTCCCAGGTTAATTATATATTAGTAATTAATAATTTAATAAAAACTAAAAACTAAAAGTAATAACTAATATAATTAATTATTAATTGATTATTATGAATAGAATAATATGGCTATTAAATAATTGTTAATGGTTAATTATCATTATTAATAATAATAATTTATTAATTATAAAATTTTCTTAAATATATCGAGTTCAAAATTATTTGTAACTGTTTGAAACTGTTTAAAACTACTATAAAATGTTTGAAACTGTTACAAACTATCATAATTAGAAAAAATGTGTCCAAAATCCTACATTTTGTAACGTTTATAAACATTTTAAACAGTTCTAAATACTTTTAAATAATTTTTAACAATTATTAACTGTTATTAACATTTATAATTTACGACAGGATACATGTCCATTTGACCTATATGGGATTTTCCAAAAAGAATTCTATAAGGCTCCTTCTCACGATATCACCGTCTCCAGTTAAAACTTCAGCTGACTCACCCTCATTGACATCATCCGTTTCGCGCTCATCTTTTTCAAAGCTGATGCTTCATCAAGAACTTGAGGTGATACAGCATGCCAGGCTTTTCACAATCAATTATTACATTGTGCAACATGCATGCGGCCTTCACTATTAATTCTACTTTCTCTACCGCGTACTCCATAGGCTTGTGAAAGATTCGAAATTTCTGGACAAGCTGCCCAAACGCGCATTCTACAACGACTCTCGCTTTAGACAACCTCTTATTAAACAGCTTCTGGTTTTCTGATAATCCTGTACCTGGATATGGCTTTATTAAATTGATACTGAACGGATAGGCAACGTCACCAATAAAAAAGTATGACAAAATCGTACGGCTATCATAAAGCTCATCATCTTCTGGAAGTTTCAGTTTCTTCGTTTTTAAAGCTTTGTATAGCGTACTATGTCTGACTGTTGTAGCATCATGTTGGTGGCCATAGCCACTAACGTCAATAATCATAAATTTATAGCGAGCACCCACAACAGCTTGTAGTGTTATCGAGTCGAAGTTCTTATAGTTATGGAACAAAGATCCCGAGCCCTTTGGCGTCTTAATTCTCATATGCCGCACATCTATCGCTCCCACACAATGTGGCATATCCGACAATAAATAATAATCTTGAGCTATGTCCATAAATCTATCTGTTGTGGGCACTGGCATATATAAAGGACAAAGCCTTGTCCATATAGCTGTGCATACATCTTCAATCAAACCACATATATTCGATTTTCCCATTAGAAATGAAAATGCCAAGTCACTATAAGAATCACCAGTTGTTAAACATCTTTAACAAAAGTGTAAACAATAGTCATCAATTTAAAGAAATAATAATACTAATAGTAATAATATTATAATAATAATAATAATAGTAATAATCGTACCTTATTGTAATAACCAATTTTTCTTCCGGTAAGATTGGTTCTGTATGAAGGTTGCACCAATTTTTAGTCAAAGGTTCCTCCAATATTGATAAAATGTAATCGAATGTGCTTACGTTCATCCTCATGTATGTTTGAAATCTGTCACTGTGTTGTTTTAGTAGAGGAAACAAGTAATGGTACTGACTGTGATACCTTCTGCCTGTGTTTATCTCATGCGTCTACTTTCTGTTGACAATATCTAATATATCTTTAACAGTACCCAGGGGATTTGTACAACAATTACTTATCTCTCTTATATGTTCTTCCATAAATCAGTATGGTCTTTAATTGTGCACTGAGAAGAGAACTAAATCTGAGAATGAAAGCCAAGACAAGGACACAGACAAAGTACTTATAGCTTACAAATACTCTTTCTCCCAGGCGACGAAAATTTATGCTTATATTTCATGAAATAAATATCTGAATAAATTCTTTTAAACAAATTTGGAAGTGCAAGCTTTCATACAAAACCTCTTCTTAGGATCTATAATCATACAAAATGACTTTTTCAGTACTTAGGGTGCTGTAACGTGTATAACTATACCAATTATTTATTACGTGCATTATTATTAACTTATTCTAAATAACTTTTTAATTTGTGTACATATTCTACTTCTCTCATAACTATTATAGTCTTGTACTGAATAAATTATATTTATATTACAGTTTAAATTTAGCAAATAACAGGTATAAATATTTTTTGCGTAAAGCTTGTCAATCACCAAAACTTCTCCTGGATTGATGTTTCGTGTAGTTACTTTATGTGTCTGCCAAATAATTCATCATAATTAACTGCTTATGGATATAGTTTATAGTCGCTCGAAGCGCCGCCCTCGCTCGCAACTACTATTGCCGGCTCCTAACTTAACAGTCGACCAACGTCTCACGTGTAAGTGTTCTCTCTCGTCGTTCACTTCTGTGCTCGGTACTTAAGGTGGCTCCGTCGTGCTTTTCGGACCGATATATACAGGTTTTCTTGATTTTTTTCAATTAGCGATATCTTCTTTATAAATATTCAAATTTCTTTGAAAAAATTTTTTTCGTCACGTCAAGAACACTTCTTTCATGCTATATTGTTTCTCAAATTATAACATGTGAAACAAGCATCGTAAAAAATTTGTATATATCGGTCCGAAAAGCACGACGAAGCCACCTTAAAGACTCTTTCTGGTCTCTCTTTCTCTGCACATATCCGTACGAATTAGGGCGCGTCCAGATGCCTCCACACACCACCTATAACATAGGTATCCCATCACACGCATAGTCCGGATGTTGCACTCCGTTCGACCTCATACCAAGTTACCGACTGAGTAAAAAGGGATACGCGGTTTTCTCTCTTCTCGTATTCCTTTTTACTCAGCCGGCAACTTGGTATGAGGGGAACGGAGTGTAACATCCGGACTATGCCTGTGATGGGGTGTAATATCGGTATGATCAAGTTGCATCTATCATTGTGATACAGTGATCGAGTGTGTAAGTACAAGGATTATGATGATGATCTGTCCGCGGGAGTAGATCAAAAGAGAGGAAGTTGTGTGTGCACGTTGCACCAGTGACGTCTCTGGCTGCAGGCGTGCGTGTGCGTTTTACATCCGTACGAAATTTGGCGAGAGTGTGTGATCCCATCCCTGTCGCCTCAGGAACACTGTTGACAATCATCTCTCTTTCCTGTCCGAGACCTGAATTCGAGAAGAGGAAGACGTTTTTGGTCATCTGTGTAACAAATTACAACAGTAAGTACGTCTTTTCTTAGTTCCGAACCAACTGTAGTGAAAAAATTGGTGATTTCCACGCAGTTTGGCCGAGAGGCAATTTGTTAGTAGGCAATTCAACACCTAATCGATCACGGGAGACAGTGCTGCTTAACCCCAATGATCGGCCGAGGTGGCGACTGCCTTACCTGCCAAACTGCTAGCCGTGATTGATTACAACGCAAGCTTTTATTTCTCTGAGGTGTGTTACTATAGCTTACGTATACTTCGCCTCAAGAATAATCTATAAAATAAAATTACCTACTAATATAGGTAAAAGATGAGTTTGGAGTGAACGGCACCCTGAAATAGACATTACGAACAACAGTTTATTTAAGTTAAAGTTAAGTGCAGATTATTAAAAACATTATGTACTGTATTGTAAGGGGTCCAAGTATTGGAGCGAAATTGTAGCCCATTAAGATTAGTTTTTTGCCTATAGTGGCCAACGACTAGTGCATTGGTACTCGTTGTTATTTGATTAATTTATTAAATACATGCATCGTCTTTTCAGTGTCCATCATCCACTGGACTAAAGTCCAAGAGGAAAATTTAATTTCCCTGGTCTTCGCAAACGAAGAGCGGTGGGACAAAAGCTGTAAGACTTCCAAGATATTGACAGAACTATGGAAGGATGTTGGCAAGCAATTGAACGTTACAAGTAATGTATATATTATATATATATATATATATAATATTAATTATTATTGTCTGTAATATTAATTAAGGGGAAATATATTTGCATTGTATCAATTACTAAAGATGCATTGAATTTAAAAGAAAAATATTTCTGGCTTATAACAAAATAAATTATCACTTAGCATATTTAATACAAAAAGAACATAAAGCGCGCATGAATTTAGCTAGTATAATAAATAATAAATTATAGTATAATATATTAATTAATGTATTATTTTTCAGAGGATCAAGCCCGCAATAAGTGGACGAAATTTCTGGCGCTATACACGAAAGAATTGGCTGAGTTGGCTGAGAAGCCAATTAGAGGATCCAGCGCCGCTGCCACCAAATCGAAAAAAAATTTGCTCACTTTGACACAATGGCTTTCATGAAAGAGATAGTTGAGAGAGAGACATCTGGAAATCTTGATTTTGTTGAGGGGCCTCAAAAGTCGCAGAGTACCTATAAAAAAATTTGTAGACAATCGCCAACTTCTGAGAAGCCCTTCCTTAGCGTTCAAGAATTTGAAGATCCGTATAGCATAGTCGACTGGGAATTTCTATCCAGTAAATGCAATTTCGGATCGAGGCATATTTCATGCTCTTTAATTTCATCACAAACAATAAACTGGCCAAAGATCTTCCACGGAACGAGCAGAGTGCCAAGGACAGAACCTTAATAAAAACGGAGACGGAAGTTGGTAAGCAATTTTGTTGGTGTTCCTATATTATCGTTTTTCTCATGTATATTCATTCATTTTTAATATTTTCAGAAATAATTGTTTTAAGCGACGACGATGATGAACTGGAAGATGTAAAACCGTCGTTAAACTTCACAACAATGTTAAAGAATCCGCTGGTTCTGAAGAAAGAACTCAATAAAAGTTCTTCTGATTAGGTCTCGGCTGTCTCCGTGCACTGCAGCCCCATGCGAGCCTATAGCCCGAGTGCCGCGCAGCTCTTCAGTAATTCCTTCCCCTTCAGTCTACTTCAGGAATCGCAGGCTGCTAGCTTAGGAGCGCGTCCTCAGCCCTGCAGCACAGACAGCCCAGCGCAATGGACCACCGTTCCAACGGCTCATCGGAGCTGCAGCAGTATAGTGAGAGCAGTAGCAACATTTCCGTGTGGACCAAGTCGGGCAGACTGTTGCATTTGGTGACAAAGGGCGGCAGCGTCAACGGGGACAGTAAATGTTTTTCAGATTTTCGGTTTCTTTCGTAAAGCTACTCAGCAACGTAATTTTACAGCTCGCACTCCTAAGTAATTCACCGGTACGAGATTGAACTCGAAAGGCTAGAAAGAAATGCGATGAAGCACCAGCTAACGACGACGCGGCTGCCGCGCGTATAATTAATGATATATTTTTAATGCTTCCAATTCACGTTCTCTTTGTTATTAATTACAGGTTTCCAATATTGGTTCCAATATTAACACCTGTATTATAAACTATAATTGTGTATTATTATGTAAAAAATTATACGACACAATTAATAAATACCACTATACAAATCTAAAAAAATTTATTATTAAACCATATATAAATCACATATCAATATTAAAGCAGATCCTCTGGTAGCAAAAATCCTGAAATAAAAAACAAATCACAATCAATGAAAATCCTTATTGAGTCGAAATAGCATTTCGAAAATTTTGAACAAAAAGTCTATTTATCTGACTGTATTAAAGTTATTAGAGGCGTGTAAATCTCGTGCGGTTGCGCGCGCTCGCTTCTCTCATTCGTCGTCGTAGACCAATCGCCCGCTCCCAGCCAATGAACCTCGATACATGTCCTTGGCCCGGGGTATTCATATTGTACGATTACGTCTCCGATCACGGAACAAGGAATATTATCTCAAGCGTTATACGAGTAAAGAAAAGATATGCACTCGGATGAAATTTTATGCCGCAGGACCAGCCACGGTATTTCTGCCACTGTGAACGCACTCTTATCACCAATCAGGTAAAATATACCTCGTCCTCGGCGCGGATTCTTATCAGGACATACTGTTGAGTAACATTGTACGAGGGAACTCTGGATCTCCGATCGCTCAAGAAAAAAGAGTCGGTTCGGTCATCTCTGGAGCCATAAAACCAAGCGTGAGCAACCGGGGATCACACGATAAGGCTGCTTTGTGTCTCAATGCGCCTAATGAGGACCCTTACAATGATCTGCGTCGATTTTGGGAGTTAGAAGAAGTCAGCTCTTGCATTCCTGAATCATAAGACGAAAGAGAATGTGAGCGCTTGTTTATTCATGGACACCACATGAGATCGGATGGCCGACATATAGTTCGCTTATCCACCAGGTCCATTGATGAGGTTGCTCCGGCTTCGCGGATACTAGCAACGGCGATAGATGCCTTACAGGGAGTCCAAAGGCGAATGCATCGAGACCAGGAGTTTAAGACTCTGTACGAAGAATTCATTCGGGAGGATGAAAATTGGGGACACATGAGTCCAATCTGCCATAGCGAAGTGTCCAGGACCTTAGACACAGACTCGGTTCAGTATCTGCCACATCATGGCATCTGGAAGAAGGCTGACCAGGGCCGGAAACTTCGTGTGGTATTTGATGCTTCTAGAAGATCTGGATCAGCTCCTGCTCGGAATAAAAGATTCCAACCTGGCCCATTTCTTGAAACTGACGTCATAGCAATAATGTTGAGATTGCGAGAACCCCGCATCGTTTTTAGCGTTGATATAGAAATGATGTACCGTCAGATACTCGTAGACCCTTCAGATACGAACTCGCAACGCATTGTGTGGCAACGTCCGGGTGAGGAGGAGGTTCGGCACTTTAGGCTACTGACTCTCACGTATGATACGTGCTGCGCACCATACCTTGCAATTCGTACCCTCAGACAGCTCGCGATGGATGAAGGTACTTAATATCCAGAGGCATCTAAAGTGATCCTCAATGACACTTATGTCGATGACATACTCTCAGGTGCCGCGGATATCAGCACTGCGATTCACCTAAAAAATCAGCTCCTTAGTCTGCTGAACGCAGGACGTTTTCATTTGCGAAAATGGGCAGCAAACAATTCAAAACTACTTGAGGATATCCGGGAAGAAGACCGTCTCAGGCCAGTTTGGAGAAATTTCACTGATGACAGCCCTATCCAGAAGGTGGGGGTCGCCTGGGATCCAGTAGAAGACGTATGCCGCTTCCGGGTGAGGCATGTACCAGATCATCAAATGGCAACAAAAAGACAGGTGTTATCAGCCATAGCAAGGTTATATGATCCGATGGGATGGCCTGCTCGAGTAATTATCATTGCCAAGATCTTAATGCAAAGATTATGGAAGAAAGGGATCTCATGGGACGACCCATTGCCCAAGGAGCTGATGAAAGAGTGGATCCACTTTGTAACTGATCTTCCAGGAATCAGCGAATTAAGTCTCCCCAGATGGATCAGCTCAAAACCCACAGGCACTTCAGAACTTCATGGATTTGCGCGGTCGTCATTTATGTAGTAACCCAAGACCCTTCAGGAGGGAAATCGTCTCACCTGCTAATTGATAAGACAAAGGTGGCGTCAATTAAGACGATTTGTATCCCTCGAATGGAACTTTGAACCGCAGTTCTTCTCTCGCGGCTCTTGGGTCGTGTGATAAAAGAAGTACGGGATAAACCAAGCACAGTCCACGCATACACTGATTCTGAGATCGTGCTCGTATGGCTGCGATCCGATCCATCACGCTGGAATATTTTTGTGGCTAACCGGGTTGCGGAAGTGCAACGCGATCTTCCAAGTGCCCAATGGAGTCATGTCCCGTCAGGTGAAAATCCCACGGATATAGCGTCTCGAGGCATGCTACCTGCTAGTTTAAAGCAGTCCTCTTTCTGGTGGAAGGGACCAACTCAATCAAGACCACGGTCTCTGTCTTTAGAGTGCACGGTGCTGCTTCCAGAAGAATTAGTGCGGGAAGGAGCTTCTAAGATTAGACGTATAGTTTTGAATTGTATACTCGGCCACTGTGAGAGAGCGGATGACTTTATCGATCATTTCTCGTCACTGATTCGTCTGGAGAGGGTCATCGCACATTGTCTATGGATTTTCAAGCATCGTCGACACGGAAGTTGTCAGACACTGAACGAGTAGTTATCAGCCCAACCCAACCCAAGAATTAGAGGAAGCATTTCAGTGCAGCGTCTTCTGCACCCAAAAATCCTACTTTAGACAGGAGCTAAACGCCCTCTAAGCAGGGCGGGTGGTTCCATTAGGGAGTCCACTGCGTTTCCTCTCGCCATTCTTGGACGAGAAAGGTATAATACGGGTTGGTGGCCGTCTTCACGAGGCCTCGATACCGTTTTACCAACGTCATCCAGTCATCCTTCCGAAGGATTCTCGACTCTCAGACCTCCTGATCGATTGGGCTCATCGCTGTTCATTACATGGCGGAAATGCACTCACCTACGCATATGTTATGCGAAGGACGTGGATCATCAGAGGGAGAGTTGGTGTCAGAGCGGCACTGCGCAAATGTTCAAAATGCGTCCGGACGCGGGCAAGACCGTTGGTGCAAGTCATGGGTAACCTTGTTGCTGTACGGGTCACTCGCACACGACCCTTCGCCAAAACCGGCCTAGATGATGCAGGCCCCTTCCAGATAAAGGCCTCTAAGCAGTTCGATGGTTCTCAAGTCGTCGAGGGATCCCGCAAGAACTCTGGAGCGATAATACCACGACTTATCATGGCGCTAACGCCGCATTAAGAGCTTTGTTGCATGAAGCATTTATTCAGTGGCCCGAAATCGCCAATGAGCTTGCTGCCCATGGCACTTTGTGGAAATTTATCCCATCCTCGGCTCCCCATTTCGGCGGCCTCCCACAGGAAGTGAAAACTGCGAAGACTCATCTCAAACGAGTCATTGAGTCACAAATGTTGCTATAAAGTCCTATAAAGAGCTTACCACTTTCACGGCTCAAGTCGAAGGAGCAATGAACTCTCGCCCCCTGACCCCCCTATCAAGAAGTCTTGACGATCTCGACGTGCTCACGTCGTGCCATTTTCTGATTGGTTGTCCTATTTCCTCGATTCCGGAGCCAGTTAACGGGCAGGGTCATTTGGATCACCTGACGCATTAGCAACTGCTGCAAAGGCATGTATCACCATTTCTGGGAACGCTGGGCCCGGGAATATCTACATACGCTCCAACAGAGGTCCAAATGGACCCGGGCAGTGACCAATTTGAAGAAGGATCTGGTTTTCCTCTTGGAGCCCACTCTCATGCAGCATCAACGTTGGCCGCTTGGCGTTATCACAGCGGTTCATCCGGGAGGTGATGGCTTCGTACGAACGGCCACTATTCGTGCGGCTACTGGCACATACGATAGGCTTATTACGAAGCTGGCTTTGCTATCCGTTTCGGAGCCATAACTACCCGTCGAATAATGGAGAATGGCGGGCGGAAGAGCTTGCTTCTTTCATTTTTTTTCTTTCCGTTCCAGAACGAGGCGGGCGGGATGTCTGCGCAGAGCCAGTAAGGTGAGCGGGCCGACGGGCTCTTCCCCCATCACCTCGGGCTGGGAACGTCGCGCGCGGGATGCGCCGTGGCATGCGCGACGGGCTCCTCAGCATTTCCCCCCACCACGGGACTTTTCCTCTCTCGCGCGACGGCTGCAGCGACGGCTATAAATGATCGACGACGCGACACACGAGTCAGTCGCTCCAGAGCTCTCAGCCGAAGCACATCAAGAGGATCACGAGGAGGGTGACCTCTAGCTGAACCTTTCTGCTCGTCTTCCAACAATTGAATTCGAAGCATTCATATATATATAGATATATATTTAATTCTTATCCATATTCCTTTCACAATCTTTTGTATCCGACCATTCATGTAATTAGTGTTGTTCTAATAAATTTCTTTTTTAGTTACATAACGTCTTATGTGTTACTTTCCCCTCCCTTAACCGGCGGTCAATTCTAGCAACAGTAGGCCTGGGCATACTTTGAAAATCTATCGATGCATGTAAGAAAATTTTCTTTATTAATATGGAAAATATCTATATGTATATGTTGTAATGGTCTGTTGGCAATCATAGGGCCATAATTTTCTGTTTCGTAAGGTTTCCTCTCATATTTGTGCTCCAAACACAATTCGCATTTATTTATGTAATTTTGAACAATTCTATCCATATTAAGTGTATAGAATTTTTTTTTTTTAAATGTACGGTTGTCTCTTGTATTCCGTTATGATTACCGTTATGATATTCTTCGAGTTTCTTCATGATATTATTTCGATCAATTACAGGTGTATAAGTGTTTGTCTTGATCAATTATAATTTTTCATTGAAATGGTCCTTTAATATTCTATAGATTATTATTTCCAATTTTTCGGTTGTAAAGTAGACACCATATTGCCTATCGGGTTTCTGCGTCTGATTTATTGATTTTCACCGTGTATTGTACTTTAAGCTTATCTTTGTTTATTTTTAAGTGGTAATCATTTC
>JAYJLV010084802.1:0-13820 GCA_036873485.1 Torymus texanus | reverse complement strand
CAAAAGTATATTTTGATCAAACATCCAAAAAAATTCCTTTAATTATCCTAAAAGTTTAAGGAAATGGTCTAGAAATGCTGAACGTGCTTAGTAATTTAGATATCGAAATTGAAAAAATATCATAATTCATCAGCTCGAATCAGTAGGAAATCGTTTGATATTCATGCTCGGTCCAATTGGACTTCTTTTAGGTATGTTTGAAAACACTTTCCAATAGTTGTTAACCAAATCGGAGTTGCTACAAAAATTTCCCACTGGTTTGAATTTCGTAAAAATGTCAATTTTGCACAATTAGTGAAATTCAAACTAACACACGCACTGGATTTTTTAACTTTTTTGAGTTCTCTTCCAGTCAAATACAAAGGTCTTTTCACCCTCTTTCAATTGCATTTGGGTAGATTAGGGTTCCATTGTAACTAACACCCGAAAAATAGCTTTAGAATATCGTTAAAATGATAAAAATGAGACTTCGGAAATGTTGTAATTTAAATATGTATACGTAGATTTTGATTTTCAAAAAAAATCTATCTGTAAAATTTAGGTCAAGACAAAGGAAAAACCCACTGATAAATTGCAAATTGATATGGATAAACATTTTTAATAAATGTTTGAAAAACGTGAAAAAACGCATAAAAAATGACTTCTTTTGCACTTCTATGGCGAGCTTCTGACGTCAATTTTAAATATTGAATCTTAAAAATTGGCAGAGATTATTTTTTCGTTAAGTTCTAAAAAATATCAAAAGACCAGAAAAATCGGCGACTCCCGTGCACACGGATTTTTAAATAAGTATTTTTTTGACGCATATATATATATATATATATATATATAGACGTATTAAAAAATGGTCAATCGCCTCCCCCTCGCATCCCTTTCGCTCCCCCTTCACCCTCCCCTCAGTCCCCTAGCCACCCCCTCAAAATAAAGGAAAAATGTGATTCTTTATACGTGTTTTGAAAAAATTCTGTTATTACTTAAATAGTTTTTTTCGCAACCACGCGTAAAGTATTGTGTTTGCTTGTTACCCTCTAACTCCCTTTTTCCCGACTCGTATAATAAGGACAAATACAATAAGGTAATTCAAATGATGACTGATCATAGATAGCCGGTCCAAGATGGGTAATCAAAGATGACCGGTCCAAGATGGCCGATGAAAGTGCATGTTACCAAATGCTTAATCGATGGAAACCAACAGAGTAAAAAAGTGAAATTCATGACACCAACAATATGAAATGAACCAATAGATAACGAAGATTGCTACTCCTAACAGAATAGTTTTAAAGGCTCCAATAGGAAGAAAGAAGGTAGTTTAACCTACGATAAAGTGTTGTCAGTTACAAAACCAGTAGATCGATCAGTAGAAGAAGAAGAAGATGATATCATGAGTACAATATCATCCATAGAGAGTTTGGTAATTTCTGACTCCAATGACAATCAAGAAGTGAAAGAATGTATAGTCACTGATGAAAAGGAATTTGAAGAGAGCGATGATGCATTCTCTGATGATGACGAAGATTATACTCCTTATAATGTGAAAGATAAAGCTCCAAAACAAATTTCAAAGGAGCAATTGAATGACCTCGTAAGAGATCTAAGTCTGCCAAATGATAAAGCAGAATATTTAACATCATTTATGAAAGATAAAAATTTGTTGGAGAAAAACGTAAAAGTAGGCAGTTCTCGTAATAGGGAGGAGACATTCAGGCAATTCTTTACGATATCAAAAGAACCCTCATTAGTATATTGTAACGATGTAAATGGGCTCATGGGTGAATTAGCACCTGGTGTTTACAAAAACGATGAGTGGAGACTTTTTTGGATTATTCAACGCGAAATCTGAAGGCAGTGCTACTTCATAATACGAACGTCTGCGCACCAATACCGCTAGCACATTCGACAGAACTTAAAGAGAGCTATGAAGATATTCAGTTAGTGCTAAATAAAATGAAATATGTAGATCATAAGTGGCTAGTTTGCGGAGATCTCAAAATTTTAACAGTCATTTGAGGGCAGCAATTTGGACTCACTAAGTGTCCTTGTTTCTTGTGTTTGTGGGATAGTCGTGATCGAAAGAATCATTACATCAAGAAAGTATGGACTCAAAGGACTTTGTTTCAGGTTAATTGGATGAATGTAATCCGTGAAGCTCTAGTGGACCCTAACAGAATACTGCTTCCATCTCTACATATGAAACTAGGCCTAATGAAGCAGTTTGTTAAAGCCCTATGCAAGGAAGGTGAATGTTACCAGTACTTAAAACAACAATTCCCAAAACTATCTGAAGCAAAATTGAAAGAAGGCGTTTTCGATGGGCCACAAATTAGAAAGATGTTCAAAGATGATAGTTTTATTGAACACATGAATGATACAGAAAAAGCTGCATGGAATAGTTTTAAAAGAACTGTAAAATATTTCCTGGTTAATAAAAAAAATGAAAACTATAAAGAAATAGTAGCTGAATTGATTGAAAATTTCGGGGCGTTAGGGTGCAATATGAACTTGAAATTACATTTTCTTGACTCTCACATTGACTATTTCCCAATCAACTTAGGAGCTTACAGTGAAGAACAAGGAGAGAGATTCCATCAAGACATCAAAGAGATGGGAAGACGGTATCAAGGGCGATGGGATGACAATATGATGGTAGATTTCTGCTGGAACTTTAAGAGAGAAGAAGAGAAAAAAGGTGTGAAACGTAAAACGAAACCACTCCTTAGATCGTTTTGGGATAAACGAGTCCGGTATAGCAAAAAAATTAAATGAGAAAGATGATCTGTTAGAGTATGGATCTCAAAAACAATATACTGGTTAACTTTGTTTGCAATGCATTTTCTGGATTTGTCTTTGACCTGACTTTGACCCTGACCTGACCAAGTCAAATGAACCTGGGATTCGGATTCAGTGACCCCAAAAACATGTAAATATACTGATTTACTTTGTCTGCAGTGCATTTTCTTGATTTGACTTAGACCTGACCTAGACCCTCACCTAGCGGGGTCAAACGGACTTCGTATTCGGATTGAGCGACCCCAAAATTATGTAAATATGCTGAGTTACTTTGTTTGCTGTGCATTTTCTAGATTTGACCTTCACTTCACCTTGACCCTAACCTAATGGGGTCAAACGGATTCGGATTGAGCGACCTCGAAAGTGTATGGATATCATGGTGTTATCTTCCGCACATACTACTTTTTTTTTCTTAGGGCTGTGTTATTAATCAAGCGCTACGAAATCCACGATATGATTCCCGTGGAATAGCTAATGCCGCTTTGTCGGCGAGAGAATCAGTGTCCAAACAGTGTGAAGACTGCTACATAAGGTGGGCTTAAGTTCACGGGTTCCTGCTCGTGTACCAATGTTGTCGATCAGACATGGACGTACTCATTTACAATATTTCCGCAACCATTTAAATTGGCAATTTGGACAGTGGATTAATGTTTCATTCACAGACGAATCAAGTTTGTCTCTATGGCAACGACGCACGTCTACGTATTTGGCGACAAACAAGATGGTTCCGCAAGACCATTCTGCTCCGGTTTGAAGAGCAGAATGTCGAACTGGTACGTGGTTTTGGCGGTGGATCCAATATGGTTTGGGGCGGTATATCGCTGAATACGCATTCTGATCTTGTGATTTTGCCACCTCCGGGACTGACCGCGGATAGATATATCAGTGAAGTCCTACAACCTCACGTATTGCCCATGAGATAGCTAAGAGGTCGTAATTTCATCTTCATGCAAGACAACGCCCGACCGCATACTGCACGGAGAACTTGACAATTTCTACAGAAATATAATATTAATTGCTTACCACATTCAGCCATGAGCCTGGATCTAAATCCTGTAGAACATGTCTGGGATCAAATGGGAAGAAGATTGCGAAGAATGCGTAGACCTCCATCTAATCTTTGTGAACTTAAAAAGGACTTACGATGAATTTGGTATGAGATACTACAGCATTTTATCAGAAATTGTATTAACATGCCAATAAGATTACAAGAAGTCATCATAAGGAGAGGCAACGTGCATTATTATGTACGCACTTAAAAAATAAATGAAACAAATTTTAAAATACAAAACTGAAAAAAAAAAATATAATAAGACGAACACACACGCTCACGCACATGCACACATACACCAAAACATATGGATAATCGGCCCTTATCTGGACCAATATGATACAGCTATTCAACAATCAACCTCATAAACGTAATTTTCCGTTTTTTTTTTAAAGACTTGTAGAATGGCGTAGAAAATCATAGAGACTTACTTTTTTTTTAAAAAGTGAACTTCTGGTTTATAAAGTTGATATTCTAGGCTTCAATTTAAAAAGAAAATCGATAGTATGCTACAAGCTTTGAAAGTTTGGAAATTTTTGAAACTTCATTTAATATTGCCGAGCCTACCCCCCAAAAAACGTGTTTTTTGTTTTTTTCTTAAAGTCTTGTAGAAATTTAAAAATGCAATAAATAAAAGAAAATCTCGGACACTCATTTCAAAGCGCAGTCAACTGCTAAGCTCGTTCTATAACTTGCCCTCGGAGCGCTTCCGCGCTCCTTCATATAGAACAGTTAACGCTTTTTACGTTGAGTAACTTTGTGCGAAAATGCAATTTGAATTTAGTGAGCTTTAAAAATGGTGAATTGGGGTTCAATTGATCAAGTTTCGTTATGTTTTACTATACAACAAAGCATTATAATGTGACAATGAGCATCTCTAAAACGCTCCCGATCGGAGCAAGTCACACACACATCAACAAAAAATAAGACACGGCAGATAGGCACGCGAACAATAAGCGTCAGGGGCCACGTAAGTGCACCGTGAGTGTCTTGAGAAAAGGAGGAGACGGACGCCTTCCTTTCTCCTTCCACCGCCCTCACTAGCAGGCCCGAGTGGTGCGAAGGACCCTGTCGCTGAGTCTGCCGAGGAGCCGCCCCGTCATCACTGCTCTCGAACCACACGACAGTGTGCATCTGTACTGCCAGATACTTGGGAATAGAGATAGAGTAGATTTGAACAGGTTAGACTTAAGTAAATCGCCGGGCGTACTCGCAATGTACTACGCGAGATGCGGCGAGTTCGTCAAAGCCCTTTTAGTGTCCAAATTACACGATTATTTCACGTACCATGGCTTCTCATCATTTTGTGTGCACTTTCTCCTGTTTGCTACCTCTTGACTCTTTTTCAAACTCATCCCAAACCGAAGAGCCGGTCGAGGCTCAAAATTGTGTGTGATGACGTGGAGGCTATCGCCCCACTAAATCAGAGAATCTCTACTACAAAATCTCAGGTGAGATCTCACGTGACTTCTGAGGCGAGATCTCTTGTTATTTCATGTGTCAATTCCTCATCTGAGATTCTGTTCTAGATTTTCACTAATTTTATTGTTATGTACCAAATTTGTAAAAATTGATAAATTGTGTAAAATGCTTTTAAACATTGTGTAAAATGCTAAACATGTATTTTTTAGTTCATGTAGGTGGTAAAGCAACCTACTTAATAGGCGATTTCCGATATTGAAGAACCTGATTTTCTATTTACGTAGGTTTTCTGCAGAAATTGGAGCAGAATCTCAGATGATAAATTGAGACAAGAAATAACAAGAGATCTCACCTGAGATTTTTTGGTAGAAAATGTGTGTATCAATTTTGGTATCTACGAGGGATTTATAGATATTTCAATTTTTACATTATATTTCTCGAGTGCACGGTACTGTGAGCAGATTCTGTATAAACTGATAGGAAAACTTCTACGTTTGAAGTGACTTTTTTTTGTCTATTAGGTCGGCAAGTGGCCCCGAAATCATGTATATTAGTCTAGAATAACTTGCTAGATCTGTTTAAAAGTTATACTCATAATATAAAACAATAAAAAATAAAAGTTACACTTTCAATAAAAAATTTAAAGTTCATAAATATTTTGATATTTATAAAATATAAATTTCTTTTCAAATAGAAGAATTTCATCACAGCTTTCTATTGGTGACACTTGCACTATGATAAACAAGTGTTTCAAGATGTACTTTAGTTTATAAAGGAACTTGATTTTTTAAGATATTAGATTTCAGACCAAGAAAGTCCTGCGGAACGTCCATTGGCAATCACCCTAAAACACGAGAATTTTAATTTTTAATAAAGAACATTTCCTCAAAGTATCTTCTTGTGGTCTCTTTATCAGTTTTTCCATCGCTTCCTTTCCCTCCTTCGTACCTTCCTAACTTCAACAACAATCGTATCTTAACGCTTTCTTATCTCAAAGAGAAGTTATGCGGAAAAGCTAAAAGAATTTATACTAATAGTTTAGTAAACTTTTTTCGGATATTTCTCAGACCATCTAATATTGAACAAAAACAAAGCGATAACAGTAAATGTACCTTCATAAAAATCTTCTCTCTTGGGTAGTAATCTACCCCCGAGAAAAATATAATACTTTCACCCCTTGTTGTATAATGTTCTATTACCGTTTAACTTACTTTATGGATCTGAATTCTCGGTCGATTGTAATGATTTTTCTTTTTTTTTTAGAAAGAAAACTGGAGAAATTCTCTGACGACCAGTTAAATAATGGATGTCATTGCAAAAAACGAACCTTTTAATTAAGCGAAATTTTCTCTAGCTTTTTTCTGAAAAAAAATCATTGAAATTGGTTTAGAATTCAAGTCTGAAGAGTGATTTGAGTGGAAAAAGTCATTTTTACTCCAATGTGTAACGGCCATTTTCTTTATGATACCATCATGGTCACACGCATTGAATTTATGGTATATATATGTACATAAACAAATAGTATAAAATACTAATGATACTATCTCTTGCTTATTATCCTTCTTTTTGCCTTTGTTTTAGTTGTCCAGTGGACGCAGAAATAATGGGGCAGTTCAGCTACAGCGAGGACAAGGCTGAGGCTAAGGTCCACTTCCAGGCTCATAAATTTCCATACACTTCAAGTGTTTACTACCAGTGTAACGTCAGCCTATGTATTAAACACAAAGGAGAATGTGCCGATACGGTAAATGTTTTATACACCTGATCTTCACTAATGTGACTTATTTATTCGACAATATCTATGTTACGGATATGTTTTTTGAATAGCCACCACTGTGTAACGAGTTAACTCGACGGCGCAGAGGCACAAAAAACGAAGGGATTAGAGATGCAGAGACTCTTGAGACCGGCGTACCAGCAACTATTGAAGTTTATAGTGGCTTCTACGTCAACGAAGCTGACGTCGTTCCAAAATCTGATTACTACGATGTTTCAAAAGAAAGGGTGAGTTAACGGTGAAATAAATCGCTTACTTGTTAGCTGTCAATAATAAAAAATATTTATACTAGGCATACGACGACACGAACTTCATCTGCATGTCTCAGAGAAGCTTTGCTATTGGCATCGCCATCGCCAGTCTTTTCCTATTACTGGCTATAATCGGCGCTATTCTCATTCTTCTGGGTAAGAGGCGCCACAAGAGTGTTTCGACAACCGGCTCGTCGATTTATAGCGGCCCTTATACTAACACAGCTTATAGCCATAGCAGCTAAGTCGGCTAATCCGTGATCCCACCAATCTCTTATAGTGCTTAAATGTGAACGCGAGCTGACACAATTGTGAGCAATATTTTCAGTTTAACCGTTTTAGCCTCTTTTTTCCAATAATGTCGTTTGTAATACTTACTTAACATAATTACTCGAGTAAAGGTGAATGAACATACAACAGTCCATGCAATTTATAACTAAATTTTTAAATAATTAAAAAATATCTTTAGGTGTTTGGTGGCATTTAATTTATTTTTCGTTTCACATCTATGCAGAGTATATACTTGGCGTTGAGTTCTCTTTCTTTATATTTATAGTTATTGTAAAGCACATCATGACCTAAATCTACACTTAAGTCACGCCTATACGTGACTTAAGTAGTCCATTATTGCACCGTACATATAGCCCCCGTTGTGCTCGGACGCTAATCGTACGGTGCAAAAATGACCGCAGATTTAGACAAACCTGCTATAAAATATTATGCAATTCATAAGACTTCACTAGTACACATCACTCTCGCTACAGTCGAGCACTAACCTCACGCCGTGGAATAATGGGCCACTTAAGTCACACGTATCGTAATATACTAATTAATGCCCGCTGTATCTCGATCCCACCATTGGGAGGCTATCGGTTTTATAGGCACACCCGACTGTTTGACAGTAAGAAAGCGAAAGTCTCGCTCCAATTGGTGACTTGTATCAGATCATTCTTCTTAATCCAATTTATAGCTATACGCGGCATTGGTTCATAGTGGCATTGCAAAACAAGCCCATTACGCTCCGTATTTGATGTATTTTTAAAGACATCAAAACGGCTTTCCGACATCTCGCAACACTGCTCTGCACGTTTGCCCAAAGTAAGCAACAAATATTTTCAACTAAAATAAAATTAGCAAGTATACTCTGTATATATTGCACCATTCAATCTAACTTATAAAGAAAATGGTGTATAATCTTCTTCTTATTATACTTTATGGTTTGTGTTATTCGTCGTAAACTTTTTCAGTACAATAAAACGCCAGCGTCAGAGTTTTCACCGACGCTATTTTTATTATTCTACGATAAAATTGATAGTGTATCTCATAATTTATATTGTAATAAATCGCTAATGAAAAAAATTGATGTTCAAAATATTTCTTTATTTCCCGCCACATTATCTAACTTAATAATATATGTTATATATATATATATATTTATTTTTTTTTTATTTATCGTAACTTAATTATACAGGGTGTCCCAAAAAGACCCGAACCCTCCAGTAACTCTTCGGAATTAAACCCTATAAAAAAATGTTAAATACGAAAGTTGTAGGATTTCAAAAAAGCAATTCAGCGGTGACCTTGATTTTGACCTTGACTTAAATTTTTAAGATCAAATCAAGGTCAAATTTAAAATTTCAAATAGAAACCCTTATTTTTTATTCCAGAAATCGATAGAGCGCAAAATTATACATCCGAATATGTATTTATGAATTTTTTTTAGATGTCCTTGAAGGTCATATGAAGGTCGAATTTGTTTTTTTTTTATTTATTTGACCGGATTGAACCGTAGAGAAAAGTGTTGCAAGGAATATGAGCGGCAGTTTTAATGACTAATTCATTAGTGATCTTTTATTTGCCCTTAACTTTATTTCAAGGTCAAATCGTGGTCAAATTCAAAATTTAAAACAAGATACCTTATTTTTAATGTTAGAGTCGATAAAGCAGCCAATATTGCGTCCAAAAACAGAGTCGACAAATTTTTTCGATACAGTAGACGTAACATAAATATTTTACGTGCTGTTTTGCGGGCGTATAACTGCGGGTTTCCACCTCTGAGGGCGAAAATGAAAACAAGGAGTAAAATGGCATTTTGAGAGGCGTAAAACTGTATTTTACGCCCATGTGACGAAAATTACTATTCGAACATCTTCCAAGTTTTAAATAAAATCTATTTAGAAGTTCTTTTGGAGGCCGTCAGTCAACCGACTGTTAGCAGTCAATAAGTATCGTTTTGTCAGGAATTCCCATCACTTGCGTTCAGTCTCATTGCCATTTAATAAAACGTCCAGGGCCCATGACAAGGCCGTAGTAGGATAGATTTTCAGCCGAAAAAAAATATTGAAATAAATAATTTCGCGATACAAAGTATTTGAGAGAGTATGTAATGACAGTAAATAAGTGGATTTGAGGATGATAGTAATATTAATAATAAAATTAATAATAAATCTAATACCTATAACAAAATCCGAGTTTTTTAAAATTCAAAATGTTTTGTCATATTTTTGATAATTTGTCAGGATAAAACTAGTTTCAGATAATTTTTTTAAAACTAAATTTGTAATGAATTAAATAAGAATTTAGTCGTAACGTTATGAATTTGTTCTTTCGCTTAAGACATAAGGTCAAATTCAGAAAAATTTTAGAATGATCTTTACAATATTTTCAGATTTTCCGCCATATTGGATCCGCCCTAATACATATAAAAAAATTTTTATTCTGACCTCAGATTTATGATCAGCGACCCCAAAAACCCCTGAGTAACAAAATTCGGCTAAAATTTTCTAATTTAAATAGTTTTTCCGATTTTCACATCCGGCATATCGAACCCGCCATCTTAGAAATAAATATTTACAAATGCTGACCTCAGATTCGTGATTAACGACCGCAAAAACCCTCGAATAACAAAATTCAGGCGGAAATATTGCGTAGAAAAATCTGTGACAAAAAGGGTTAATGAAAGATAATGCGACTGAACGCAGGTAATGGTAACGTCTGCCGCCCTCAGAGATGGAAACTCTCAGTTATACGTCCACAAAACAAGACGTAAGAAGTTTATTTTATGTCACCTGTATCAAAAAATTTGTCGACTCTGTTTCTGGACGCAATATTGGGTGCTTTATCGATTCTGACATTAAAAATAGGATGTCTTGTTTAAAATTTTAAATTTGACCACGATTTGACCTTGAAATAAATTCAAGGGCAAATAAAAGATCACCAATGAATTAGTCATTAAAAGCGCCGCTCATATTCCTTGCAACACTTTTCTCTACGGTTCAATCCGGTCAAGTCAATAAAAAAAAAAAAAACAAGTTTGACCTTCATATGACCTTCAAGGACATCTAAAAAAAATTCATAAATACATATTCGGCTGTAAAATTTTGCGCTCTATCGATTTCTAGAATTCAAAATAAGGGTTTCTACTTGAAATTTTAAAGTTGACCTTGATTTGACCTTGAAAATTTAAAGTCAAAGTCAAAATCAAGGTCACCGCTGAATTGCTTTTTTTAAATCCTACAACTTTTGTATTTAACATTTTTTTTATAGGTGTTTAAATGTTTCTTTATTGGAAGAAAATCACTGCATACAAGATAATGCGATTCCAGATCAATGCTGGTACAGACAATATAAAGTTAGATAAAGCGAATTTCAGCCCAATACGATGTCTGGGAAGTCACTGCGTCCGTCTCGCTGCCGGGTCTGACGTGGAATGCAAGAGCGCCTTCTCGCTGCTTGAGGTGGAAAACCCGCACGCGAGAGGCGCTGTCGGCGGGGTCGGGAGCGGCGCTTGGTGAGCGCGACAGGAGGCGCTGGACGCGCTTAACAGAAAGATTTATTTTCATTCAATAGGAGTTCATCCCGAAGAGTTAGTGGAAGGTTCGGGTCTTTTTGGGACACCCTGTATGTATATTTCATTTATATTTTGTAATCGTCGCTCCATAAAATATATGATAAATATACGGCCGAGTCTCTGTCAAATCAAGAGGTGAAAAAAATTTACGTGAAACTCCAAGAAAATATTTTGTTACTTATTCCGGAATACCTCGGAATTTTTTTCAGATTTTTTGACCCATACTTTTAGATGCATCAGAGGTCAAAAACTGAATTTAGATGATTTTTTGTCACTTTTGATTAATTTCTAACTCCTCGGGAAAGCATTTTTCACAATAGACATAAGAATAGTTTTTTTTATCAAATTTTTTAGATTTTCCATAAAAATACTTATAAAGCCGTACGTGTATGCTTTTACTTACACATATGTAAATGTAACATTTAAAATTAGAAAATAAAAAGTCCAAAATTCTTGTTGAAAATAGTATACATCTATATTGTAAACACGGAAAGTATAATATATGTGTGAGCGCGCAAGTATGAGTGTGATCGCACACATGGAAGTCTCCCCTCCCTAGTGTGTGCGTGAGTATGAAGTAGTTGGGCAGTAACGAGCGACGCACGACTCTCTCTCTGCCGCTGTACGCTGTACAAGAAGCACCTCGCGCGTGGCGCAGGAACGCGCCGTAGTCTTAAATCTCAATAAACCTTTATTATTCATTTATATTATATAAAGTCTTCTCCTCATTTACCATCACACCTCAACAATTCTCTACCAAATAATTCATGGAGATACCTTTCTATTGTACAAAAGTGTCCGTATGAGTCCTAGAATGATTATCGATCGGTTTTCGATCTAAAAAAATTTTCATACAGTTTTTACTTTTTCAAAAACAGTTTTACACGAGTCTGAAAAACATATAGTTAATATCGACCAGTATCAAGCACAACTCACTCTTCTGAAAAGACTTCCAAAAGAAACTTTCATGCCCGTGTCATCGCTGAAGGATTCTTTAAAGAATTAAGCAAAAGCTGAAGCAAAGGCAGAGTACGACCAGATTTAAAAAAGGCCCTTTGCGGGATTTTGAGGTCGATGTTGCATAATCCCACTTCACCACCCACAAAGAAAGGTTGATTTTTGTAAGCTTTTGAAGTCGATGACAACTAGTTCACCTCGACGAGCCGCGAAACGATCAATCGCGTGTACCTCACAGACTGAGACACTGAGCTTGATATTCAGATATTAAGAACGGTAAGCCATATAACTTTGGCCGTTTAAAGTTTATCCAGGGAAGTTATGACGTGGCGCCGCACAGTAGTTGAAACTTCGGATTTAGGTGGACATTATAAAGTCTTTTATCAAGGTCTCACCGCGGCTCATTTCTGACTGTACTGAGAAAAATTATATAAGTAGATAAGCTATGCCGGTTCTGGCTCACCCGTAGTTGCGCGAGGGCAGATAACCCAAGGGGTGGGGAGGGGAGGGGGGCTTGAGCCAGAACCGGCATAGGGTTTCTGGCTCACCAGCAGTTGCGCGGGGGCAGATAACCCAAGATTAGGCCCATGTAGTGATGGATGTCGACTGCGACTGATGCGGAGCATTCACAACTTCTTGAGCGAAATAGTCGCGGCTGCTGATTGGCGCGGGGCAGATGCGAAAGCGGAGCTGTTACATCTTCTTGCTCGAAGGAGTCACGGCTGCTGATTGGCGCGGAGCAGGTGCGAAAGCGGAGCTATTACAGCTTCTTGCGCGGAGCAGTCGCGGCTGCTGATTGGCGCGGAGCAGATGCGAAATTTTCTGGATGACCGACGCGTAACGCGAACTTTCTTTTTTTTTTTCAAACATTTTAAATTCACTTTTAGAGTGAATATTAATTGAAATTAGCTTATTTAAATTATTTTAAAAAATATTTAAGCGAAAAAAATTTTTGCCAAAGGGTAGGATCGAACCGGCGACCCTTGCGATACGGAGCAGCAACGTTACCACGGTACCCATCCACCAACGCCGCCCGCAACTCCATCGCCGCCGTCGACTCCGCCACCCATAATGCTCTACTGCCCTGCTGAGCAGCAGTATTATGAGGCGGTGGTCGAAGATCTAGAGATGGGCATCATCGGGCAGCAGAGAGAGGAGGAGAAAGAGAAGGAGGAGCCGGAGCCGGAGCCTTGTCGTAAGCGACCGCGACAAGACGACTCTCCGCCATCATTACCATTCTCGCGCCGTCGACTTCGACGAATTTCTATTTAGATTTTTTAATAACAATCGGCCCTTTTCAGGGCCACAACTAATTTTAACGCAGAACGAAATTGTTCATTTATTTATTATTTATTTTAAATATAATTTTTTATTAACTATTTATTTAAATACTTTTTATTAACTATTTATTTAAAATATATATCTAAGCTAAATAAAAAAAGAAAAGAAAAATTTGAAGGAGAATAAGAGCCCCACCCCGCTCTTATCCTGTGAGGTTCGACCTTTCAATTAACCCCTCCATTATCCTTCAAATTACTCCTCTTCGCCTTCCCATTCTGTAATGCCTTCCCACTCCATGTTGGAATCGTTACGGTAAAACTGCTTCATGCGTTTTACATTATACATGGCACACGTAGTTTTACACGCTCCGTTATGATTAGTACATATAGTTACGGATCTTGGATATTCGAAAGATTCATATCCCTTTTCAGTTATATCGGTAAC
>JAYJLV010084791.1:0-13820 GCA_036873485.1 Torymus texanus | reverse complement strand
ACGGCTTTTGCTGGTAATAGAAGTTCGTCGGTAGTATAAACTGTGCCGTCGTTATATGGTGTTATTCTTTTTTTTTTTTTTTTCCTAGTATTATATACAATGCCTAAGCTACGAAAAGGCGAAGTACCTAAAAGTAAGCGCCATCTCAGACGATTGTCGAAATACCAAGTTGAGGAAGATGTTAATAAAATCGTCGCAGAAAGTTATTCGTCTCAATGTATTAATGAGTCGGTGCAAAACGGTGACGATGCTGTCAACTTATAATGTGACTCAAATGAAGCATGTTCGTTAACGAAACCTGATACTGCCAATTTTGAATGCGAATCAAATAACGGACATCTATTAACGGAACTTAATGATACTGATCAGGATTACAATATTTGTTGCATAAAAAATATTAATTTGGAAAGTGAAGAAGATAAATATGATAAGGAAATAAAAGATATTTTTGAAAGTGATGCGAGAAATGTTTTTTTTTAAAACCATGAGTATGATGCTACTGTTGAAAGTAGTGCAGATGACGCTTCAAGTACTACATCTCTAGATTTAGAGTACCGTTACTGCGATAGTGAAGTTGATAGTATTCCTGATGATTTTACTGAATACGATTGCGATGATGAACCGACTCATGATAATTTACATTACTTCTTAAATGACAGTAATCTATACCAAAATAAAAAAATATGTGATAGACTCAGGATTTGGGCAGTAGAATTTCATATTCATCATAATGCTTTGCAAGAATTATTGAAAATAATTAACGAAAACACTAATTTAAAGTTGCCTACTACTCCTCGTGCTATTTTGAAAACGCCAACATCATCTAACGTTAAGAATATGGGTACTGGCGAATATTGTCACGTAGGGTTAACAAAAGCATTGCAACAAATCGTTAGTTGTCGGCTTGCATCAGGTCATATGTTCGACACTATAAATTTATTAATTAATATAGATGGTGCACCAATTACTGGCAAATCTTCACAGAAGGGAATCTGGACTATTTTATGCAAAGAAAAAGATTGTAAAGGAGTTTATGTCATAGGATTATACTATGGAATAGGAAAACCTAGTAATGCTAATGATTTTCTTCAAAATTTCACAGATGAAGCAATAACTTTGATAAATAATAAATATTTTTACGATGGAAAGGAATATAATCTTAAAATTCATGGTTTTATATGCGATGCACCAGCAAAGGCATTTATTTTAAATACTAAGTACCACAGCGGATATTACAGTTGCAGTAAATGCATAATGAAAGGGAAACACCATAAATCAATTTGTTTTCCTGTTACAAGTTACCAAAATTTAGAGAATTATAGTAACTTATTTGTAAGAACAGATGATAATTTTAAAAATTTGAAATATAACCAAGGTAAAGGCAAAGACAATTATCAAAAAGGTTTCACTGTTTTAATTAATTTACCAAACACTGGATTAGTATCTAAAGTACCTTTGGATGCAATGCATCTAGTGTATTTAGGAGTAGTACGTCAACTAATAAGGCTTTGGTTGGGTGATAAACAGAGAAAAAGAAAGTCGTATTATTTAAGTCAAGTACAAATTAAAACTATTTCTGACAGATTAGAAAATTTAAGTTATGTTTTACCAACAGATTTCAATAGACGATGTAGGTCTGTAGAACATTGGAAGCTTTGGAAAGCTACTGAATTCCGACATTTTTTGCTATACTTTGGGCCTGTAATTTTAAAAGACGTTTTACCACAGAATATGTATGAAAATTTTTTACTTCTACATGTCAGTGTTTTAATTTTATCAAGTAAGCATCTAGTATCAAATCCTGAAAATATTCGATATGCCGAATCATTGTTAATGAATTTTATTGTTACATTTCAAAATATATATGGAGCTGAAAATGTAACGTATAATATTCATAATTTATCGCATTTGGCGAAAGATGTAAATAATTATGGAAGCCTAGAAGAATTTAGTGCTTTTGATTTTGAGAGTTATATTTGCTCTTTAAAAAAATTGATAAGAAAAGGAGAGAGACCTTTGCAGCAAATTGTAAGAAGGTTAATTGAATATGAAACTGTAACAGAAATAAAACGCCGTTTTCAAAATGATATTTCTAATGAGAATAAAATTTTCATAGATAAAATTCATTATAATGGACTTCTGACAGATCGTGAATTTCATTTTCAATATAAAAAATTGTCAATTAATTCATGGAATATAGACATTAGTGATAGTCGAAATAATACTGTTATGTTGTCTGATGGTACTATCGTTAATGTTGTAAATATTGGCAAAAGTAACGATACGCTATATTTAATGGGTCAACGTTACGTAATCAAGAAAGATTTATTTGTTATTGAAAACTGTCAAAGCAGTAGATTTGGTATTCATATAGTTACAGCAATAATGTACTTGAAGATTTCCCATGTGATTCACTTCGGTCAAAAATTTTTAAAATTCCTTGCGTAAATGGATTTGTTACACACCCTATATTACATACTGTTCTGTGATTAACCTTCCGAGCGCTCTCGAGCATCTTGTAGATTTACTTTTATTTTATTGTAATCGAGCACAGGTAGAAAAACTAATTTGCAAAAATACGATTATGAAATCAACTAAAATAAAAATATTTCTTTTATAATTTATTGTGAAAGTATTTTATTTCGTTAACTTTATTGAAGGCTAAGATTCTCAAGACAATTCTTAAATCGTTGACTGAGTTTTATACTTAACCCTTTCATATCCGAATTATTTATGGGTGCCATAAAAATTATTTTCTTACAGTTATATTTTTCTCTCGTTCTTTGTTGAAAAAACATATAATAATAAACAGTTCTATACACTGAGAGAAATTTTTGTTTAAAAATTAGTCGAAAATGTACGAAAATTTACTATACTGTATAGGAACGGGGAGACAAACTCGAAATTTATTGAAGTTTACAACGTCTATCACGAATTTTTACTATACTGGAAAGTAAAGTGAAAATTCATAATTTAAAAAAATATTTTTCGCATTCTACATTACCGACCTCACCTTTCCCATACATACTCAACTAAACTAAATAAGAAATAATTTTTTTTATCTTTGAAAAAAAACGAAAGGTGGAATCGAACCCCAACCCGCTGATTCGGAAGCAGCAATCTTACCGCTGTGCCAACGCGTCCCTGCGCGTACGGTGTTTCGACTTGTTTACATATGCTACAGCTGAACTCTTCCTATAACAATAACATTCGCAGATGACTCGAATTTTTACTACTGACTAGTAAAAGCTGCTGCGCCCTATGTCTAATATATCATAACTTCAAAATTTAGTATACTACATAGTAAAATGTACCTCAAAACTCTTGTAAAAATTGTACAAATATCTAGTAAAAATCATTTTATAATATATTAATTATTCAAAATAAAAAATTTAGCATACTGGTATAGCAAAGTTTATAACCAGTAATATTACTTTTTCATAGAGTTTAGATTATTAATTACTGAAGGTATATTAAATAACCTGCATAATACGAGTTTGTCTCCGCGGAAGTAAAAAGTATAGTAATTTTAAAACGAACATTTCTCTCCGTGTATATACATAGTTTTTTATAGTAGATATTGCATCCATTCAAGCGATCCAATAACTTAAAAATTATTAGAATACACGTCGTTGGATCTGAATGGATTGATCCGTGTACAGAAGTGTGCAAAACACGGCTTGTCATGTTGGTTTTCCGTGTGCAAAGCAATACATTTATATGTACTCAGGCGGAGCGACTACAAAGCGACTGCTTTGCGTACGCTTAATCTGAATGTGTAAATCTATTGAAATGGACCTCTTCATGCACTCGTTAAAAAAAAACCTCTCCATAACAACTTAATTTTCTTCCCTTGTTTCATAATGTACTGTAAATTTTATAAAATTGTTTTTTATGCAGTGACGAAGCCATTTGCTATTATCGTAGACGAAATGTCAACAAAAAGAGTTGTACCTACAAAATGGCTCTATAATGATAATAAAAGTCTGCGTTGGCCACCACTTAAAGATGCAAATAAAATTAAGAAGATGATTATCAATGAGGTAGATGTAGACGAGGATTGGGAGACATACCCTATCAAACGTTTTATAAAATCAAAAGGCAAGTATTAGTTATAAAAGCCAATTTATTATTACGTAGCTTTTTCAAACAAGATTTATCGACCCGGTATATTGTTTAGTAATGTCAAAAAATTGACGGTAAAAAATCTATATTTTGTAATATATTATAAATCTGTAAAAAAATAATATTAAACAATTGTTTAATGATTACTTGAGACTTATCCATGGCGATTAATAAAAATAGGAACTTTATGAAAATACAAGCAATAATAATTAAATACATAGCTTTTTTCGATAATAAATAAAAGGGTACAGCGATGCCTTATTCATTTGCCGCATATAAGAAATAAATATATGACCGGTGCAGCGAGTTTTGAAGTTTTTAGATATAACCGCTACTGAACATTCCTTCTATTATAATCAAAATTTAATCAAAATGTAATGTATGAAAATGTTTTCCAAACCAGAGTCCATTTTAGGCGTTTAGCAAAATGTATTGTCTGTACATTCGTGTGTAATTAAGCTTCCTAATTATCTGTACAAAAATTGAATGAATCTGATTCATTACAAAATGTTAAAATAAGAAATTGAAAAAAACATCTTTGAGAAAAGTTGGGAATTTCAAAAAATAATTTGAGAAAAATTACAATAAAATTTAATTTTCATAAAAATTTAATTATATGTAAACCGCTAAAAGTTATTGTAGTACAATTTTTTTCGGTGTAACGTGTCCTTGTAAAAGCCATATTTTGTAGTATATCATCTAATTAATTTTAAATAATTCTTCTCTTTTAATTATTCCCCTCTTAAAAAAGTGATGACGAAAATGTGAAACCAAAATACATCCTTTTAAAAAGAGCCCGTGACTGTCCGACACTAAATTTAGTTTTTTGCTTAAGGTCTTAGCTTCAAAGTTTAAATTATAAACTCTAAAAATAGAAGCAATAAGTATGATATTTTTGTTTGTATCTATTTCTACATAAACTGCTATAATTATATAATTAAAAATCAAATATATGAATACGGATGCTTCTTTCATTGCAGTAAAATTGCTAACCTTAAAAATTGTATTGATTAACAAAAAAGAATAACATAATAGGTATAATAAGAGTTTCGATGTCAAATTGAATAAATCTACGAATATTAAAAAATTAAGTAAATTGAAATGTATACTGTGACAATATTGATTGTCGTATTACAGACATCTACTACTATACCAATAACACACAGGGCACACAAAGCGCGCATGATTTCGCTAGTAAATGTAAAAATTAAAATACAAAGTTACATGATATTTTACGGCTAGTTGCATTTAATTGGTAAAAAATATTTTGGGTTTACACCAGGGTAATTAGGCTTAAATTTTTTCAGATGATTTTAATGTTGCTACCAATGAAATAAAAAATAAGACTGATGAATTGACAGATGGAAGTGATATTGCTGTTCTAAAAAAAACTCGATCCAGTCGATGTAGAAAACGCTTTTCAGATTATGATACCTCTGATTATTCGCCGAGTAAGAAAAAGAAAAATGAAGTAAATGAAACAATGACTTCTATTTCATCCGAAAGTGAAGCAGAATCGACTACAGATGAATTGCTTGTAGCAAAAACTGTAGTACCCCCCTCAATTTCATTAATTAACGAAGAATCGGAAAAGTCGAAAAAATCTGATGGTAAATTACGTTAATAGCGGGTTACATCCCTACTGAAAAATCTCACGCCAAAATCTCATGTAAAATTCTGCTTCCGATGCTGCTAAAAACTTATCTAAATTAAAAATCAGCTTTCTCAGTATTGGTGAGCGCCTAAAGGATGTTTTACTCCCCACATGAACTTAAAAATACAGGTTTTGCAGCTGTGTGAAGCATTTTACACAATTTTTTTATTTTGTTACATGAGATACATTTTCATACATGAGATCTCACATGAGATCTCAAGTAAGAATTTTTAGTAGGGGTTAAATAGAGAAGAACATTGACTTTTATTACGAGGATAATAATTGAGCATATTAATTATTTGTGTTTGAAAAAGTACTTATTACAAATCATTATTTTATCTGAAAAAGGCAATTCCTTCCTTATAACACAATGTAATTTATACTCTGTATAAATGACAAAATAACGTTCTTATAAAAATTTCTAAAATGTGTGCAAAAACATTCATAAATTGATTATTTACTTTGTTGTTAATTTGTTACAGTTATACGGAATAAACGCAACACTTTACAGTATCGTATATTAAAAAAAGTACTTCTCTCAAGCATGAATAAAGTGTAAAAAAATGCTCAAAGCAAAAGGTAGTCTAAATTCATAAGACTATAATAACATTAATGCCAAAAACTTTTTTTAGATGATGAAACCTCAACATCACAAAGCATTACTCCGAAAAGAAAAGTATTACAATGTGAAGGTATAACTCCAAAACAAAAATTATTCGAATCTGAAGATTGTGAAAATTCAGATAAATGTAGAAAAAGTGTTGAGGAGATCCCTTTTAAAAATATTGAAGAAGACATCAAATTTTTGTTCCGTTAGTATATTTTATATATGAGTCATTTCACGTCAATTCTCCAAGTGCATTTATTTCTTCTCACTGAAAACCCTGCTAATATAAATTCTCGTATACATTCAGTCGTATACACAATTTATATTCGTTTGACAAAACGTGCGAGTATTTAATGTAATAACATTCTTTTTATAGGTATGAACAAACAAATGTTACAACAAATGTATCAACTATCGCAAAAGGTTGACGGTATTGATAAAAAAATAGGAACCGTTGGCATATACAAAGGTAATAGCACCAGCGCTAATGTTACGACTTCAATGGAGCGCACTATGAAGCAGAATTTTCCAATAGAAACTAAAGAAGAAATGTTAGTTGTGGAAAAGAAATTAAAAAAGGATCAAACCTTCTTTAACAATGTGGTAAATTAAACAATTTTTAGAATGTAACATTAATTTTTTTAATCTTGTATGATCGAGAATACATGTATTTGTATATGTATTATAATTATTAGAAATGTCCCTGGTACAAAATTTTACCAACATCTCATCGTCTATTGGCGAAATTTCTTAGATTTGGCCAACAGTTTCACCAATATTTGACCATTGATTTCGTTTATTTTCTTACGGAATAAGCATCACGGTTGGTCAAAAAATCCTTAATTTTTAAAAACCATAAAAAGGAAAAAACATTTATTACTTTATGTTCAATTTCAAACTCTTCTTGATAATAAATTTTAAGCGTTTATGTACTTAGAATTGATAAGCTTTATTATATAGGGCATATTCCCTTGATTACAATAGATAATTGATTTTATACTATATCTTTTTATTACAATAGTTTTTTTATCTCTTCGTTTGGAGGTTTAAACGAGAATGAAACAAAACTCAATAAAAACTATATGCAACTTCATCGATATTGGTTGCCATAGCAACTTAACTTTTTTAAAAAAGACTGTCTCAGCTGACCAGAACATCCACAAGTGTGCCTCTTCGCGACTTGTCCCGTGGTCTCTCGTCTTCGATTGAAATATCGGCTTGAGAGAATCTGCGGCTCCGGAAAATATCCGCGCACGCGGTCGGTAACTCAAAATCGAGCCTGAGACAATATTTTTTTTTTATTTTTAAATCATTAATAATATAAATAATATTCAAACGAAGAGATATACAAATATTGTTTAGTAACACTTTACTTATTTTATTTATTTATCATGTTTTCATAAAATTTGACGTATTTTCTTAATACTGTCCCCTAGCACAATAAGAGAAATGAAGCGCTAATATACTATAAATAATACAATAGTGTATTGTGCACCATGGGCGCAAAGTGGGCCTTTTTAGACCGAGTGTGAAGTTTGCAGTATGAGTCGAAGGTGAGTGCGTTTTATGAGCTACAGACGAATACTGCAAAAACACGAGGTAAAAATACCACTTAGCCCTTCCTGCACACCATAGTTTTTGTGACACAGGTTCTAATTTTTCTGTTTTGTGCTTCTAACGTGAGACTGTATTAATGCATTTTCGGTATACTAATCAAGACCTGCGAATCCAATAAATTTTTCATTATTAAAAATAATTAGTAAATCTTAAGCACCGGTTGTGATAACCAAACTACGATTGCCAGGCTACGATCGTAGCCAACGATGACATACTTTCTCGCTTGCTGCTGCACTTTCTCACGCGTTCTGGCACTTCCTAGCCCGCTGGTCTACAAAGGGTCACTTCTAGCTCTATTTTTAGTCTGAAAAAAACGCGAAAATCGTGCCTGTGTTACAAAACAAATGTACTACTTAATTCGCCCCTTATTGTATAAAAAACTATTTCTTTTTCTGACATTTTTTATTAGGTTAATTAATAAAAAGTAAGGCAAAGGTGCTTGAAAGACTGAAGACTGGCGATAAAAGGAACAGTTCGGTGACGTGATATCTACATGTTTATATATGTATTTTCTATTTGCTGCATGCTCCAGATTTTTTTGGGAAAAGTAGATTTTTTATTTTACAGGCAACAAATTTCGAGAGACAGGTTTATGCACCCTATTGCAGAACTCACTTTTCTCATCTATTACATTACTGACACATACCCCATATCAAATCATCTCCATATTTTTGCTATCTATTAAATTACTGATATTGCTAAGTATAACGTGCTATAGTTAACTAAATCTTTTTGCAATTTAAATAATTTGACTAGAATAAAATTGATCGTTCTCAGTGTTATTATACTAAGATCAAAGACATAATATATTTGATGCTTCACTATAATTTGTGTCAATTTACAAACTTTTGAAGAACTTGAATTATGGTCGGATAATATTGAAGTTATTATGATATATCAAAAACCCTAAAGGCTAAAGAACGTTCTCTGGAAAATCGATCAATACCTTTTATCATTTATTATAACTGTAGTATAGTTATAGAAGTACAGATCATTGTAAAAATAATATGTTAAATAACTTTTGATGTACCTTGTAGTATTTTTGAAGAAAAAATCATGTTATTGATATATCTTTAAGTCGCACTGTATATTTCAACATCGTTTTCATTTTTCCAATTTTCGTTTTTTTAACAATATTATACAAATTTAAAAGGATTCAATAATAAATAATATTTCTAATTACAATTTCTAACTGCAATTTGTTCGTTTATAATATTTTTACTAAAACACTGCGCAAATATTTTAGAGCTTTGCTTCCAAAAAAAGTCCTTAAATTATTTTCAAAACCAACAATATTATCAGACCATTTGAATAAAAAATATTATTGGATTATACAAAAATACATTTAACTATAGCGTTGTAACATTCGCTGCTGCATTGCATTACTTTTTTAATACAATTTAGAATTGCTATCGTTTTTATTGTAAAAATGTAAGTAAAAGTATTTTATAGTACGAAAGTAAATTTTTGTAGATAACCTACATGGAGAGCAAGGGAGACAATACAGCACACGATATGATTTATAACATTTTGAGTGCCACAATAACTAATGATTTAGCTACCATGTACACGTTTTTTGGTACAAAAACTAAAGAAAGATTCAGTGACCTTGTTTTATGTACCTGTATATACAGTTAGTACATTTAAAATAATATCTTCATATACGAAAAGGAATTTTAGAGTGAAAATTGCCAAAGAGTCTTAGTCATATATGAACAAACTGTCTGACACTGCGGCTCTTTACTTTTTTACAGTATAGTTAATTAGTTTATCAGGTAAAGTTATTAGACTCTTAAAGATACGAAATTAACTCAGTAAAAATTACAAAGTGCACTAGAAATTATTGAGATAACGTCATCTTTATGTTATCTGTTAATTAACGGTTATCTGTTAATTTTTAATAAAATTTCTTGGTACTTCGTAAACATAATTGAAATTGAAACAATTCATCTACCCATTAATGTAAAAATTGGTAATAAATTGTACTGCCAATACTTGCAAATTTGATTATAAAATTCCTCTTCGTGTAAATAAAAGCTTTTTATTAATTCTTTTTTAATTCTTTTTATATTATTTCAGTGGCTGTTAAAAATACGTTTACAAAAACTACCGACGACAAAATAAAAACAAGCATAAAAATGCGTTTAGATACGGCCGGTACTAGGGCCCAACGTGCGAAAGGGTGAGTAACTTTTTATTCTATGGTACATGTATTGTAATATAGTAATCAATAATTACAATACACTTATTTATATAAGACAGACTTTATAAAATAGACACAAACATAGACAGACACAGAAAGACATACACAGACGGACAGACAGACGGACAGACACAGACAGAGACAGACAGACAGACACCGACACAGGCAGACACAGACAGACATAGGCAGACACAGACACAGACAGACACTGGCAGACACAGACAGACACAGGCTGACACAGATAGACACAGACACAGATAGACACAGACACAGACAGACACAGACAGATACAGACACAGACACAGACAGACACAGGCAGACATAGGCAGACACAGGTAGACACAGACAGACACAGACACTGACATACACAGACAAACACAGACAGACACAGACAGACACAGATACAGGCAGACACAGACAGATATAGGCAGACACAGACACATACAGACACAGCTAGACAGATACAGACAGTCACAGACAGACACAGACAGGCACAGATACAGACAGACACAGACAGGCACAGATACAGACAGACACAGAAAGTCTTCTTTTTATAAAGGGGTTAACTTTATTAAGAAGACGATGAAGAATCACACAACTGAACATTCAAATGTTTACAGCTGACTTACTTGAAAATAACAATAACATGACAACAGCTGATGATATACTACATACATGAAACGTCGGGTTGCTATGCGCATCGATTCATGTCGTTCGAATCGAATGCGCATTATCTCGCGGGCATAATGACGTAACGTTAGCTATTTAAGAAATAATAATAAGCTTTTGAAGAAATTCCGAAAAAATTACGCGAGTTACATCACTTTCTCCCGCTGGTATCGAATTATACTATTGTATTATTATATCATTGATAACGATTTTGTATTATTTTGTTTATTTCAGAACCAGTGCAGGTAAAAAAAGGAATGTTTATGTTCCTATTATTCCCGGAGACACTGGCACAGACAATGAAGATTCAGACAAAAATGATTAAACTTTTTTTAATTTATATGTTCATCTTCTTTTTAATTTATTGTTCATCTTTATAATTGTTCTAACTTAGTGTAAGTTAAAGTATTTAAATTTTGATACGTTTTGATTGAAAATGTTATCATTTTAATAAATATTCTTATTTATATTAAACGTGACAAGTATAATTTATTCATTAAATTCCATTTCTTTTAAGTATAATAGCACCATAATACATATAAAAAAACCTTGTGCGTCTTGGGACGCCCGTCCGAAGTGATAACTGAAACTATTTGAATCTGATGTTTGAATAAACTTTTAAATTTTTGGAGCATTGAATCGCACGCTTTTATTGTAAGTTAATTTAATTTGTTCATGTTATTCTAATTGTTTACCTTATCTCATTTTTTTGGTATTATTTGATCTTTTAATCTTGCTTAAATTTTTGATACTATTTCAATCGTAATACATTATTTATTGATCTCATTTGACTTTTTATGTCCGATTTTTTATACAATTTAATCTCTTATTTCAGTTTGGAAGGAAACGCGATCAGAAATTTAGTCCAGATATATTGTAAACTCTGTACAAATGCCTGCCTAGCGTATTGAAATTGTGCAACACATTAAATATATGTAATTTGATGGGCATATCAATAGATAAAAAACTGACCCTATAAATCTAGCCTGGAATACTCTTTAACCTTTGTTTAATAAGTTAAATTTCAATTTTTTTCATCGTGGTTTTGAAAATAGGAATTATTAGCCTTAATACTTGAAGAAGAATAAAATTCAGAGTTTTTCGGAGTACGTAAGGAATGTAAATATAGATTTAGGGCATTCGGTATAGGGTCTATTTTTGATCTTTACACGCCTCTTAAGTCTTCATATACTTTAAAAATCATCGGTTTTAAAACCAAGCAGCGACATTGCCGTTAGCTTACCCTCCCCCTGAAAAATGACCCAATGAAAAAAACCAAATGAAAAATTATTTAAAGATTTCAATAAAAGATTACTATGAGATTATGCAGAAACATTTTCTCCCCTATAAAATGTAAGGTTACGTCATTATTACTGAAATTTTTCAGAGGAAGATTTCCGGAAAGTAATTATTTCAAAATCACTAGAGTAAAACTTATTGAAATATTTCATGAATTCTTTCTGGAAGATTTCAGTAACTGTTCGTGGAATATTCCAACGAAAGATCCCTGGCAGATTTTAGTGGTAGATTCCCGGAAGATTCCAATGAAAAGTCACTGAAAGATATTTCTTCCCCATGAAATATTACAGAAAAATTCCAGTGGAAGATTTCTGGAAAGTATCCCAGAATCATTCCAGTAATACTTCTTGAAATGTTTCATGAATACTTCCTGGAAGATTCCAGTAATTATTCGCGGAATATTCCAACGGAAGATTCCTGGAAGATTTTAGTGGAAGATTCCCGGAAGGTTCAAATGAAAAGTCACTGGAAAATATTTCTTCCGCATGAAATATTACAGGAATATTCTAGTGGAACGTTTACAAACAGTATTCCAGAATCATTCCAGAAATACTTCATGAAATGTTCCATGAATAATTCCTGGAAGATTCCAGTAATTATTCGCGGAATATTCCAACGGAAGATTCCTGGAAGATTTTAGTGGAAGATACCCGAAAGATTCCAATGAAAAGTCACTGGAAAATATTTCTTCCACATGAAATATTACAGGAATATTCCAGTGGAAGGTTACTGAAAAGTATTCCAGAATCATTCCAGTAATACTTCTTGAAATGTTCAATGAATAATTCCTGGAAGATTCCAGTAATGATTCATGGAATATTCCAATGTCAGAAATTCGCGGACATATAAATATTCCTGGAAGATTGCAGTGGAAGATTCCTGGAAGATTGCAGTGGAAGATTCCCGGAAGATTGCAGTGGACGATTCCCGGAAGATTCCAATGAAAATTCGGCCAATGATATTTCTTCCACATGAAATATTACAGGAATATTCCTGTGGAAGATTTCTGGAAAGTATTCCAGAATCATTCCAGTAATACTTCTTGAAATGTTCAATGAATAATTCCTGGAAGATTCCAGTAATGATTCATGGAATATTCCAATGTCAGAAATTCGCGGACATATAAATATTCCTGGAAGATTGCAGTGGAAGATTCCTGGAAGATTGCAGTGGAAGATTCCCGGAAGATTGCAGTGGACGATTCCCGGAAGATTCCAATGAAAATTCGGCCAATGATATTTCTTCCACATGAAATATTACAGGAATATTCCTGTGGAAGATTTCTGGAAAGTATTCCAGAATTATTCCAGTAATACTTCTTGAAATATTTCATGAATACTTCCTGGAAGATTCCAGTAATGATTCATGGAATATTCCAATGTCAGAAATTCGCGGACATATGAATATTCCTGAAATATTCCAATGGAAGGTTCCTGGAAGATTTCAGTTCTTTCTTCCACATATTCCAGGAAGCTTCCAGGAATATTTCATGCTGTGTGGGCTATTTCGAAATTCTGGGGGTGTTCCGGGAAATGGATTTCGTTGCCCATTTTTTTCTAGACGTATTTAATTTGCCAGGAAGCATATATAAAACTAGAATTAACGCGAATCCCAAAAACAACGATTTTAGAATTTTTCCTCTTCCA
>JAYJLV010084780.1:0-13824 GCA_036873485.1 Torymus texanus | reverse complement strand
TCTCTCTCTCTCTCTCTCTCTCTCTCTCTCTCTCTCTCTCTCTCTCTCTCTTTCTCTCTCTTTCTCTCTCTTTCTCGTCGCAATACATACATTTCCACTCTTACGTGACTCGCGCCCGTCTGCGTATCCAGACCTAAAGCCCCTGACGTTTCCATTTCTGCGTGCGCGTCTGATCGTGAAAATACAATTAAGTTCAGGCGCGGAACGGACGGGGAAGAGCGAGAAGAAGAAGAAGAAGAAGATCTTGGTAGGAAGAGAGAGGAAAAAAAACATAGCTGAGATGAGATGAGAAGGTGATGCGGGAGTGATTTTTCGTGGTCGATGAATAATTAATGAAGTGTTTGATGGGTGGAATATTAAATAACGCTGTATAGATTATATTAAGTATGATAGCAATCACCTCGAAGTCTGCTATGAAATGAGACGATAATTATTTATACCAAAGTATATCAGAATTATTCTTTGTAATATTATGGTCGATCGGTTTCTTAGATTACTTTCATTAAGAATTTATAAGGTCTTGTGTTACAATCAAAATATCTCGGATAGGTAGATGATTTTTCTTATGGTTGTAATAAAAGAATCTCATGCTTATCTCATAATCTGACATATATACGGTATAGCTGTGAAAAAGAAAAAAAACGAACGAAGAAACATAAAGAATATAGTTTTTAATTCGCGAGGATCGCAATATTTATTGACTCTTCTACGGAAGGGCATAATATTGTTCTATTAGACGGGAAAAAGCCAGTTGCTACCGTTGCCACCATTGAAAAGCAGATGTTTAAAGGGATTTTTTTTTCTCTCTCTTCACAAAGTGATTGTACGCGCGCGAGCGAGCGAGAGAGAGCGAGAGAGAGAGAGAGAGAGAGAGAAAGAGTGTGTCATACAAAGAAAACGATATTCGCTCCGGGAGAAGATAAGCTTTATATAGATCTGAGATAAAGTGCAAAGGGAGAAAGATATCCTCTCGCATTATAGAGGCTCCTGAGTCTATTACAGCCGCTCGGGAGAACTGCCGGTTCTTCCTAAAGTGTCTGAATCAATATTTGTCTTTTAACAATCTCTCTTTGTCTCTCTCTCTCTCTCTCTCTCTTTCTCTCTCAGTTACGACAAAATCCATTCCACTTTGTCTGCTCATCTTCAGAAAAACATACATTTTCCACTGCAACAGTAACAAATTCACATTGAATTTAACACGCTACTTTCAAGAATTCTATCAAAATCGTATCTATAAAGAAAAAATTATCGGACCTTCGCGTAGTTATGTGCAAGTGCATCATACACGCGTGTAACTAGCTACAGAAGCAGTATAGTAGTAGCTCAGATGACCGAAGGATTCTCCGTCGGTACATATATATAGATATATAGACGTTGGAGTTGTTGGCTCGCGGTCGGCGCGCGATAAGTTTCCGCCCGAGGAGGTTTCTCCCCCCCTCCACTGGAGTTTTGGAGAGTCGGTTGGCGGCGGCGGCGGTAACGTCGGCGGACTCTGCACCTGTTGGACTGCGCGAAATATGTTCGAGAGAGCTCTGGCAGCTTCCGCTCGAAAGTGAAACTCACGCGGGCGCGTGGCCCGTCACGAAAGTGTAACGATATTTATTTGGTTTTGAAGCGAAAGGTATAGTGTATAGGGTTATAAGCGTAAGGCTATGCGAAGAGAATATAATATATCGTTAATGTGAGGATGTTGTTTTGTTACCCTCTTTTTTGTTCGTCTGTGACGAGTAAAGTTTTATCGAATTCAAAGGATATAAATGTATATTGTACGTGTGTGGTTCTTTATAAAATTTTTTTCAGCGAATAAATATATTTATTTGCTGTAAATAAAAATACAAGATTACTCGACTGTTTCATTTCGAACGTGGCTTTTTACGAACTCGCGAGTCCAGGACTACAAGAATACCATATCGCATTTTAAAAATTCAAATACAAACTGTATCCAATCTGGCGTTATATATGTATATGGAATATATGAAATTTCAAAAAAACATGAGTATTATTTTCGTAAATATATATATATATGTTAGCTTTCTTCGGTTTCTGATCTTAAATTTTACAAATTTAATCCCGTATATTTTCTTTGTATTGCTCTGTTTCAGAGGAAAATACTTTAAGTTCTTGGAAAATCTGTTAAATTTAAAGCATTGACATTGCATATAAATAAATATGTACATTAAATCAAAAGGTAATTAAATGTCTTTGAAATATTTATTTGAAAGTTAGCAAACGTTAGTTATACCGTACAAATAATTGCTGTTCTATGCAGTACAAATAAAACGAGAAGTAAATTATTTATGTAACTGAAATAATATTCATAGGAAATACTTTAATGTCATTACTCAAATGTATACTTGTATTTATAATATTATTTATTTATACGATAACGTCGAGCTTTTGGTATTAAATATTTATGTATACACAATGTAATTACTATGCCACTTACAATTAATCATGCACAGTCCTTCCAAGAACCGTTTATATTCGAAAAACTTATTGAAAAGCTATCGAGAAATTGATCCTGCGAAAAAAGAAAAGAATTATTCTCAATGTGTAAGTTTTATGAGATGTAACGTACCCGATCTCTCTCATTAAAACGATAGCACAACTAAAAACAATCTTCCAGCACCTCGTCGTTACACCGCTAATTTCCACCGGTTTCCACAGTCATTTTTCCACTCCTCGCCGCAGAGATCAGCCCCTCATTACCATCCCCCTTGTTCAGCTGCGCTTTGAATAAGAAGAAGAAAAAAAGAATCTCTCTCTTTTCTCTCTTAGCCATACTCTTTCCTCGAGGTCAGTGTTCGATCGATCCCCTCTTTTCTTCTCCTCTTCCTCCTCTACTAGCGAAAAGGTCAAACGCTGACTCCTCTCTCTCTCTCTCTATCGTATACGTTTGCAGAGGATGAATTATTCGCTAGTCCCGGTAGCGCAGTGTTCGATCGCGCAGGTAAGAGACTCCCTCTCTCTCTCTCTCTCTCTCTCTCTCTCTCTCGTCTCTTATTCATTGGGAGCATTTTTTTACAGCGGTACACTCGCTCGCTCGTCCGACACCGAGTCGTGAATTTCGAAGCCAGTTTACGAGCGACGGTTCTCTCTATGTGTATGTTTGCGGATGGTGGTGAGAGTCGTTTCGCGGGGTGTAAAGTGTGTCGTGGTCATGTGGTGCGTACGTGTACGTATGTTTATGGAGTTTTTGAACGAAGCAATAGAGAAGAGGAAGGGGGTAGATAGGTAGCGGTTTTGGTGAGGGAATAGATGTTTTTGTTATGGTGAAATGGTTTGGTCGCGGTGATATATGTTACCTGGGTTTGCTAGATTTACTTTTTCTCAATGTACTGGTTTTAGTCGTAGTTAATATTGCGAATAATTGTCCTAATTGAAAATACACTTACACTTACATACAAGGCAGTAAAGAAAAGTCTTCTTCTTCCCAAATTCATAATATACACATCGATCATCTTACAACCTCTATATTATGCGACCCTATATAAACAAAGGCATCGATGAGTGAGCGAACGCAGCTGACTGCGAAATCAACCCCTATAACGAATTAACGAAAGCCGGGACGAGAGTGCATCGAGTTGGAAAATTCTCTCTCTCTCTCTCTCTCTCTCTCTTTTTCTCTCACGCGTGTGCACATTTTTCCGGTCGAGCGCCAGTGTCCCCTCGTCTGGCTGACTCCACGAAATAGATATGGTTGGAAGGAGAGATGGAAAAGTCGGGGGGGGGGAATCGACGGTGACTTGAGGGTGACGGATTGGCGTGTTGATGAGTTTTGATTGGTGAGCGTTATTGATATTCCATAAGCTTGGGAATAGAATGGCGTTGAACATTGAATTTAGCAAGTATACATTGCTGTATAGCTTTATACGTACTTTGTCAAAGGAAATTTCAGTAGCAGTCGTGAATTGGCATCCAGTATACTTTTGGATACGAAATACCGACGTATATTATTCAGTTAACAGCTGCGAGATCTGTAACCATGAGGGAATCAATAATTCATGGCTCGCGCGTATTTTCGAACTCTCTGTCTCGGTGTAATATAATTTGATATAACCTTATTGCTCGTGACCTCGTCTAAAAATACGATCAACTAATGTTGGCTATTTTACTTTGGATAATTAGTCTATTTTGAATGAATGTCTGAAAATTTTATTACGTTCTCTTCCGTACCCAATCAAATAATTATTTACATATAATACATAATTCATTCTCTTCAGCACTACCAACGACCAGGAAAATAAAAATAAAAAAGAAACACCCTAGTACCAAGAAACCTCTGCACCCAGCTATCTGTCAGCCGACACCTCACCTCACTTCACCCCAAGCAACACACACTCGCAGAATCATCATCAACCTGGCTCACTACCCTCCTAATCCCCCAGCAGCGAGTATCCGGGTCACCTGCGATTAAATCCGAAGGAACGCTACTGCTACTCGTGCTACAGCTACCTCTACTCCTCATCCTCCATCTACTCCTCCTCCTCCTCCTCCTCCTTCTCTTGGGAGAGATCCCGAAAGATGCACAGCAGCAGCAGAGGAGATAAGGCCGCACCGTCGGTGTTTCCCCAACGTGGCGTGTGTATGCACAGGCGAATGGCCGCGTGGAACGCGTAAGCCGCAAGCGCAAGAGAGAGAGAGAGAGAGAGAGAGAGAGAGAGTGAACCAGCGCGTATATGAGTTATCCGTGCTGCACAATTTCCGCACGTGTATGTATATGTATGTATGTATATATAAGACTGGACCTTGAGAGTAGGTGGGTATGTGTGCATAGCCTCGGGTTATTTGTTATACGCGACGGGACGATATTAATGAGGTGAGGATCCACGTGTGTGGTTCTTTCGGTGCTGCGGTTGGAAGTAAGTTGGTGCAGTGAGTGACAGGTGGATTGGGAGTTGAGTAATAGAATTTTCTAGTGGTTTAAGTAGTTTTTATCAATGTAATAGTGAATTTGATGTTAATTGAAGAATTTTCAGATTGCATTGGGTTAAAAATGATGTTTGACTGTATTACATTCCACTATTTATAGTATCACGTGTTTTGTAAATATAACGAATTCCTCGAAAGCAAAAATTTCATCAATCCGTTGATCTTACAGACCCGTACAGCCGACAATTTCCTTCTAAGAAAAAACCCTAATCTACCGCATGCAGTGCTTTTTTAATTCACGAGCGACGTCGTCGACAACCCGGCGGTTACCCTCGACGATAACAGCCAAGAATTCATCGATGAATATAAAGCGTTGTCGATATATTGATCAGTTTTTTTTTTTATGAAAGATGTCTGACCGAATCGATTTTTATCACTACCTGTTCACCAACAAATCCAAAATTCTGCGCTGACAACAAATATATCTTCCCCCAGGCATAACCGAAAACCATCCCATAGTCGAGTCTTAAAGACGCGCACAAAGACATTTGCCTCGTCTGTTGACTTTAAGCCGCTTTAACAAGAGGGTGCAAACGCGCGCCCTCTCGGTGACTTCAATATACGCCTCCCTTTCACAATGTAGGTATACTAACGTATACACATACACATACACGTCAATGTTTCTCTCTCACGCCCGCGTTTGCGTATAGTTTCAGACAATTACGATAAGATGCCTATTCTCCAGACGAGTATCTATGCGCACACGCGTAAGAGACAGAGAGAGAGAGAGAGAGAGAGAGGTAGGGAAGGTTGTATATACGTGCAGCTTCGCGTTGCCTCCTTGAAACGTGCCGTTAATGCGCTGAAGTGCCGATGAGCTTCTTAATGCAAACACAGGGAGTAGTGAGGTACGCGCACGCTTCCAGATAATCTGTCAAGTTCGACGAACAATGTTAGCGTAGTTGAGTGTAGACAACACGTAGTAGTAGTCGCTTTTACCTCTGTACAGTTGCTTATAATAAATACCATACAGAAATATTATCAGAATATCAGCTAAAAAAAAGCTAAAGTCGATATTCAACTCTCGTCGATCCAAAAATACAACTTGCTAAAATTAAGCCAGTTCGCAAGGTAGATGACCGCAATGTCCGTTCTCTCTCTCTCTCTCGTTATATATTTTTTTCGATAAATCGAAAAGCCGCGCTAAATATACCCTCTCTCTCTCTTCTCTCGTCGTACTCTACACGTACTCTCTCACAGGAGAGAGAGAGAGAGATGACGAGAGACAAAGAAAACGAGAGGAGAGCAGCGCACGACCGCGTGCTCGCGCGACGAATGCCAATGAGCCACGCGGCCTGGCGTATCTGCATCGCCGCGCTGAATATAAAGCAGAGGTCACTCGCGTCTTTTGTTGAACATGTACACACATACATACACATGCATACATGAGAGAGGGAGAGAGAGAAAGAGAGATACACTCACGTAGAACGGGGGATGGATACAGGCACCAGCGGCTGCTTTTACTACCGCGCGGATTTTACGCGTCTCCGTAGCGTAGCTGTTTCGCTGAACGAGCGTGGTTATATGTGTATATATGTGTGTGTGTGTGTGTGTACTGCCCGAGGGTTGTAACGAACGCAGACCGCGCGAACTGACGATTTATTGCGATGCACTTTTACTTATGTTAAAGTAATTTATCAGCCTGCGAGAGCTGCTGCTGCTGCTGCTGCTGCTGTGGTACACGAGTGCGTTGTATGTCGGTGCGTGTGGGAGATGAAAGGTGATGCGTATGGTATAGGGATTGTGAAAGTGTTACCGATGATGTGGATGGATATACGTAGGTATATAATGTTGTTAAATAAATAAAAAATTAGCTATTCTATGGGTTACATCGGTAATAACCTCTTTTTCTAGAAATCCCTTTTATCCGGAAATCCCACAAACGATAACTTGGTCTGGCAAACATTTAAACGCAACCACATCAGCGCCTTGCGAGCGAGAGATTTTTCCGCTACCGGGCCAAAGGATTTCTTCGATAAGCATTCGACAAGCGTAGTCGTGCGGAGAGGAAGGATTCGATTTGCTCCTGGAGCTTATAAAATCTTCTTCTCCGTGTAAACCGCACGCTTATGTTCGCTCGCGTTCTCTCTCTTTCTTCCATAAACAAGCTTCCCGTCGATATAGATTTTGTTACCCAGATTTTCACGCACGGATGTGGGTAGGTTCGAGTGGAATTATTACCTTTGCAGGGAGGAATAGTGCTGAGATTATGGTAAGTTTTGGTGCCGAAAATTTGTAGTTTGTTTTGTTTCAAAATCGGTAATGTGGTGATCTATGAGTTGGAGATAAAAATACGAGATTTTGAGTGTTAATTGGTGTGAGTTTGAGTAAAAACGTGAGTTCATTTAGCAAAAGCATACATTATTGATTATTTTTACAGTCATGTGGGTATATTATGTATGCAATTGGTTATCATTAAAAACTTGTCTTTCAAAATGAGACCCTAATCGCAATCGTAAAAGAATTCATGTTAATAAAGTATAAATTTCTTTTAAAAGATACAACAGATCATTAAAAAATGCGTTCAAATGTCAAAGGCTTTCCATTGAATTATTTTTCCTTCAAAAGAGACACTGAAAGTTTAAACAATATATACACTCGATACGACACTCCTCCCCGCTTTCAACCCAGAGAATTACAAAACCGAAAGACTCGTCGCGAAACGAAAGCCGTATCTATTTTCCGGCGAATAAAGCCGCTCGTATTCGCTTTATCCTCGCACACACACATACATACATACATACACACAACGATTCTCGTGCTCTCGTGTTATTTTTCCCTCTCTTACTCCCACTCGCCTTATCGCCCATTGACATGCACATCCGGGACATCGGCTTCACCACCGCCGTCTTCTTTTGATGTCTTATTCGTGACGCGCCGTAAAGAGAGAGAGAGAGAGAGAGAAGGGAGGGGAAGAGGAAAGGCAAACGATCGGACGAGCGGTAGAAGACGATAAAAAGGTGGCGTGGTGGTATAGCGCGCGAACGCGGCTGCGGCGAAGGTGGAAAATTGATCTAAGTAAAGGTGCCGCGAGAGTCGATTTGGAATTGTACTTTTATGAAGTGCCGAGTGAGGTTTCTCGTTCTCTTTCGCTTCTTCTGCTGCTACTGGCTGCCTGTTGGATTATTTAAGTGGGACGAGAATGAACGCTTAAGCTGTCTGAAATGTTTTTAGCGAGTGAAAAGTTAGACTAAGTATTTTTGCTTTATTGATTTTAATGTTGTCAAAGCAATAATATTGGAAAAGGTTCGTTGATGAGTGATTGGAATAGCAATGGTTATTCGTTTGAATACTACGATAATAATAATAATGGTAATTATATAATGTAAACAGAAAAATTTTGCATTCAAGTCGTTAAAGCGTAGATTTTTTAAAATGCACTTTACGTACTTTTGAAAATTTTCAAACTTTGAAATATTTTTATAAAATAAATCAACGAGTCGCGCGATAGAGAATTGCGTCATATCCGCGGCAAAAAATTTCTACGTGACTAGAAACGTGACTAGCTAAACTGCATCGGCGGGTCACTAAAAAATTCCCTCTAGCATGACACACACACACGCGATTAAAATCTGTATGGAAATAAATTTAATGAATCTTTGAATATGTCTAGCTTTAATCACAAAATTACATTGATATCATAACAACAAGAAGAAAGTACACAAAAAAACACTATACCTTCTTCAGAACTGTCACTCTATACCTACTTTTCAATAAAAAAAAACAACATGAAACTCAACCACCCTAACCATTGATACTTTACTCCACCCATTCAAATCACTTCAAGTACCACTACGTTTAACCACTACTACCACCACTACCTTAAATTCACTCGCACGACTCTCCGAATTTCCCTGCCACCAAACTACCCAGAGCTCGCAAAAACCAGCCACTGCATTCTCGAACTTCCGCGTCCTCTCCTTCTCTCTCAAGGCCGTGCAGTCGCGAGGATCGCTTACTCTTGGAGGGGTGAAATTAGGGGAGGTTTAGCGCCGTGGCCGCAGCCGTAAATTAGGGCCGACTTCCGTGGGAGCAGCATTATGCGAGCAGTCGATGATGGCTAATTTAGAGGCGCCCGAGCAAGAGAGCAAGACTGTATAGTTCAGTTACATTGTTCGTCGAACGCTGATTCTTTGAGGAGAGTGAGGTTGGATTTTTTTTAGTTTCGTGGCGTAATTTATACATATTATTTTTAAGGTAGCGTGAATTTTCTACTCGAACTAATAAATATTTTCTTGTATTTATCGAGATTTTTTTCTGTTTCAGGTGAGTTGGAACATTCGTTACGTTATTACGAGCATCTGTGAGTACGTAAGTTTAAATAAATATCGCCAATACAACTTTTTCCTAAATCGGCAATATAAATAAAACGATACAAAATATTTTACAATAGGTAGAATTGTTGAAATGATGTACCAAAACATCCGACGTAAATTAATGTCCATCGGACCTCGGCCGCAACCGAAAGCTCCTACCGCTTACGTCAGCGTTAGCGAAAAAAAAAAGTGACGGCCGCAACCAGGGAAAAAACAGAACACAGCTCGGCGAATAAAAATAGTCAGAAAAAACTCTTTCCAACTGGAGTCCTACTCCCTATCTCTCTCTGTAAGCCTCCCTTTCGTCCAAATATCATCGGCCGCAACTCGCGAGCTGCTCTGCTCTGCTCTGTGCGCTTCCAATATTTAGCGACGTATACAAAAAAAAAAGGCAGCGGGAGTATTTATTTCGAGCTTTTGCCGAAAACTAAACCATCGGCCGCGTGAATTGGAACACCGATAGATGGCGAAATAGGGAGAAAAACGAAAAAGAGAAAGAGAGCGAGAGAGAGAAAGAGAGTAAGAAAAAAGGGGGTCATTGAGCCTATAATCTCGGTATTATACCACAGCTCTCGAATGATGATAATAATAACAGTAATAATAATAGCAGCGCACACGCGGGAGGCGATAGTAATAACAGCAACGTGGAGAGTAGCTCGACTGTGAGAGTGTAAAAAGACCAGGGTGAATACAAAAATGGGCATTGGTTCTGGGGAGGGGGCAATCGTTAGGTAATCCTTTGGAGGTGAGCTGCAGTTTGCCGGATAATTTCTTTTTGCTCATGCGTACGCACGTGCGATTGTTAATAAACGCAGTGGAGAAGTAGGAAGAGGAGGCAATTAAAGAGGCCAACTGGTCGAGTAAAAGAGCCACGGATATTTATTTGGGACTTCGACATTTTTTTCGGAGGAATAAAAGTCGCGGGTTTATATTGCACGTTAATAGACTTTGTATATATGTATACCTTATATAGCATTCTGGAAATTTGAAAATAGATAGGAATCACGCGGTGCACGCGCGGGATGAAAACAAAATCGTAACTGGGTCAGAAATAATTGAACGCTCGCGTATTTTCAGGCGGATAAAGGAGTCTTAGCTGTAACAACTACTGCGGCGCGTATAACGATTTTGTATGAAAGTGTGTTATGTACACGGTGTATAATATTTTACAGTTGAGGTTGGGCTTGTTTTTCCTATAATTTACAGAGGTAATCTTAAATGTGTTTTTTTTTAATGAAAAAAATCAAAGTTAAATTGAAATTTTGAAAAAGCCATGATGTAAGTGACGTGCAGAAGTTTGTAAAACCACAAGAAACAACAACAACAACAACGCGAAAGCTCTATCCACTGCGAAATTCAGCTCTCCTAAAACGTATCCACCTTTACTTCCTCTCTTTTTCCTTCAGGTGCATTAAAATTTCGCGACACGAAACTCGGAAAGAAACAACATTCAATAATTTGCGAAAATACGAGAAACTTTTCGCCCTTCGCTTCTTCGTTGTAACGCGAGTTTTCCGCCCGGCAATAGAGTAGTTCCGCATTCCCCCTCCTTCCTTTTACGCGTACGTGTGCACGTGCACGCGTATATAGACGCAGAAACCGAAAGAGAAAAGAAAGAGAGGAATGGAGCGCGCGAGAAAACTTAATCCATTTCGTCGAGTTGCCGCGCGACGCGACTCACGATCCCAGAGAATCGAAATCAGATGCAATCTTCGTGCCATCAGTCGCTACGGCTTTTTTTCGCTTTGTTGTCGGTATTGGTTTCAAATTTAAAGAGGAAGGGGAGACTCGATGTTTACTCGAAGTTTTTGTTTCTGCGCATAATGATTTGTCATTTGTAGAATTACACAGATCTTGCAGTGCATTTTAATACTCAATAGTCCTAACAATATAGTAAAGTGATTGTGTATATTTTAAATAAGGTAGGGGACAAATACTTCATTTTGGAGAATTAATATATTGGATTAGATCCCGATAAGCTTAGAAAATCACGGTAATTGTTGCAGAGCACATAGGATTTGAAGTTCACTTGAACCCAGTGAACAACGGGCTCTGTGTGGTATCCACCATGCTAAATAATAGTGGCAACCGTTAACTCTTCTGCTCTCACATGCTGGCTTCTCTATAAATTTAGTTACCCGAGCGTGGATAGATAAGCCTTTCAAGAGCTGCCTATTAGAGAAATAGGGGTATGGAATTTGAAAATGATTTGAATGAGAATGGTTTAGTGGTAAAAAGATTTCTAATTTAATTAGAACTATACAGTAAATTTAATTTACAGAATCGTTAATTAATTGATAAGTTTCTGAGGAATACAAAACTTTCACTGGTTTTATTATTTTTATCATGAGTGTACATTTTTTTGTGTACATGTATGATAATTTTTGCAATGTAAATTTTTTTTCCAATAAATACTTTTTAATAAAACATCATCATAATTCATGTGCTGGATTCGCAGAATTCTCAGGTCAGCTTGCAAATTTTCAATAAATTATTTGATTGAAATACCGGAATATAAATAAAAAAATTTGAACACTAAATTGTGATTTTCTAAAATTTTTCCTGATAAAATATTGCGCATATAAATATCTTGCAAAAAAAGATAGAAATTCTTCTTATGAATTCTGGCATTAATTATTTCAATTTTCCTATCAATCACCCCATTTGGCATTAATTATAATAATTTAACTATTTTTACCTTTCAATAATTTCTACATTAATCGTGTCGACATAACGAAATTCCTACCCATTAATTATGAAATATTCCGCTAACAATATTCCTACGATTCACCAGAAAAAGAACATCCTCCACATATTGCAACAGCCCCCTTTCATTATCATTATCAACCAGCTTTCCATTATCAAGCATCCAAGCTGTATTATAACCCATCCAAAACATTGACCCATAAACGAAGCGGGCACATAATAAAACCTTTCGTGTCTTCACCCTTCAACGATGGGGGCAAACAAGCCAATCTCCTCTCCCTCTAGCATCCAGCCTATAAACTGCCGCCAGGGTACACCTCCATCAGCGCAGTAATAAAATCGGAAGTGATTAGCGTACTGTCGTCGCCTCGCAAATTAGCCACTAAGCCGTCGTTAATAAGAGAAATGACCTTGGAAGGGTAAGAGACGATGATGCCTTTTTACTCCACCCTGTTACTGTGTGGAAGCTAACGCAATAACGAGGCGTGAATTGATAATAATTAGCATTCATCACTGGGGGCTTTTATCATTGCCTGTGTATACACACACACACTCTGGATGTCGAGGTACGATTATGCTTTTTCCGGGAATGTGGAACGGGCGTGTAAGAGAAAACTTCGAGGAATCGCGCCGTGATTAATCTCGGAAAGGGATAAGCGAATTATATATTATGTACTAGTGGTGCTCCGCTCGCCAACCCCCCGTTTAGAATAACATCGTCAAATAGTATTGATCTCTTATTGTACATACAGTAGGTCTGTTTTACATCTAAAAATGGTACTGATAGTTCAATAATATTATAAGAAATATCAAATTAAAAGTAGTTACCACTTATGTTATATGTTTTAATATGTTAACAAATTGTGTATAATAAACAGATATTGTACATATTCAATAATTTTCCACGTCACCCTAGGAGTATTATTAACAGGCGCGTTGGATTTTTTTAAAGTGGTATCTTTCGCCAGTAGCCACTTTTGATTTGTTATATTATAATGTTTATTTTTACATGACTTAGAATTAGTTATTATAATATTTACAAAATAACGCGGAACCGTTTTAGAAATATATGTATAAATATATTTTCTTTAATTTATTCCATAATATTTTTGTCATAAGATTTTCATTATTTGGAAACTCATTTATATTTATGTGTTTCTTATATATGTATTTTAGCTTTTTGACATTGTGTAGGAAGTATGAAAGAAATATATATTTCACCAATTATAATTTATATAACATCTACATGTTATTTTTGTAAAATTTTAAAGTTTTATTCTATGTATAATATCATATTTTAAAATTAAATCCAGATTTATATAATTTAAACTTTACGAAAAAATGAATATTATATGATTCTATTTACAAACTATTTCAATTACTTGTTGTATTTAAAATTCACGAAAATGTGTATATTTTTTTAAATGTATTTTCTTTAATATATTTTGTAATGTTAGTTCTGTAAGGTCATATTGGTAAACAATTATAAATAAACAAGTTTCGAAAATAATAACATCAGGATAGAATAGTGGTTGTGTAGGGCTATTGGCGAAGGATGCCACTTAAAAAAAACCCAACGCACCTTATCCTATTGAACAAATTTATATAATTATTTCAATAGTTAAACAGTATCTCCATGGTGGCGTGGAAAACTGTTTTTTAGTTACCTTATTGTATTTGTCCTTATTATACGAGCCGGGAAAAAGGGAGTTGGAGGATAACAAGGAAACACAATTCTTTACGCGTGATATGCGAAAAAACTATTTAATTAGTAAGAGTATTTTGAGGGGGGCCAGGGGGGGCTGCGATTGACTTTCTTTAAAACGTGTATATAATATAGGGGGATATATATATATATATATATATATAT
>JAYJLV010084769.1:0-13825 GCA_036873485.1 Torymus texanus | reverse complement strand
AAAACCTCATAATTTGAGTATATCCTCCTCTTTCAATGATTTATGGTAATTTTTACTATGAAGTTTTTCTCCGTGTGTGATTAGGGTATACATTTCTCGAGTACGTCTATATAGATGAACGAAAAATAAGTGAGATATTTTCCCCAAATTTGTTCTGTCAAAAATAACAAATATTTATTTTCATCGAACGAAATTCATGTATATGACGTGTATAACAAAGTATAGGAATATTAACATCCAATAATTAAAAACGTAATTTAACTACAGACATCGAAAAAATTGTATAATAAAGTAGCTATTAATGCATATTAATATTGTGATTCATTTTGCATTACTAATGGGAATGAATAATTATTGCAAATAACATCGGCAGTTATAAGGAAAATTATGTAAACTGTATTGATAATGTGGCAAAAAGTATATTTAAAGATTGCAAATGATATTTTAACGATATGAGATAATGTAAATAGATTATTTGAATTTCAAATAATTTATATATATATATATATATATATATATATATATATATATTAAAGAACGTATTTATTAAATGCATGAATAATACGCATGAAAGGTTAGTACAAACATTCATTTTATGCAAATAACAACGTTAAAAGCGCAGGGCAATTTGAATAATGCTATAATTATTCAATATTTCTGTGATTTACAGTCAATAATAGACGCATTCTCAATCAACGCCGCATACCTCGAATCGAAAATGTTAAGTAAATACATCTGACATTTTATCACCGCGGTGTTGTTTTTTTCTCCTGTTTTCTGGTAGTAGGAAAAAAGCGAACCTGAAATACCTGCAATTCTAATATGATATAATAGTTTATTTGCGTCACTGCTTTATGAATTGCACGACATTTCAAGGAATTATCACAAAGCTAACTTTATCTCATCATTATTTTCTTCATAAAATTAATCTTTATTTCTGTTCTCATATATTGAAAAACAAACTCGTAACATAACTTTATACGATTTTCCTTAACCGCGCACCTATTCTCGATTCACCAGTCAACATAAACATTACCATAAAATGTAACTCTTATATAGAATCTACGTAAAACATCCTATATACCATTCTGTTCAACGCTCCCATCATGATTATACACGAACGTGAAAAAATCTCCGCATATATTTCGTCAACGACAGATACACACGCACCGTTAGCCTCGAGGCACAGGAAAATTCAAACGGCGAAAGTGCCGTTGCTTCACGGGCTTGTGTCTTTTCTTTTCCGCATCGTTATAGTGCATATATGTGCACGTAACTAATGGGCGACAAAACCAATCGCAGCCATTACCATTTTCCGCGCTCTCGTCGTTGAATAATTAACCACAGCACAATGTATACTCGCGCGTGGATTAATTAGGAGTTAACCAAGTTGGAATCGATAGTTTTTCCACATACTTGAATGGAATGAATAAAGAAGAAAAAGGAACGATTTGGATCGAGTAATGCGTTATGTAGACATATAGAAGGAAGAAATATGGGTTGATCGTTCGTAAAGTTATAATTTTGAATTAAATTATGGTATGGCGATGTTATAAAAGTGTATCAAGTTCAAGCGGCCAGTAAACAAGTGACGTTGCTGGTTTAAACGAGGGGTCTTATGAAAGTCAATTGTCATGAGTGAGAGATGAAAGGAAAATACGAAAAAAAAGAGTACAACTGACATAATCGTCAAAGGAATAAATGTACTTTATCTGCTTGTGCTTTAAAAAAAAAAAAAGATAACAGAGATGTTCTAAAACACACGCGCACAGTTTAATTTATTATAACAAAAGTATACATTAGAAAGAATAGCATTTCAAATGAAAAAATTAAAAACGAGAAACAACAGCATCCTATCGAATCAACCGCTCACTTTTCGACTCCCATTACACCCATCAAGTCCTACATATACTATATACCGTCCATGTATACATACTTATACACTCGGAACTCAACGCAAAGATCTTTATCATCACGCGTCTACTCGTCGACCCACGCCGTCATCACACCACGAGTGGTGTATATGTATACTTACAAGTAGCCTAAGAGAGCCGGCTAGTTGCCATATACCGCAAGGCGAAAAAATTATTATCATTGTATATAGCATATAGCCACAGTAGCCGGAGGCTGCGTATAAGCCCTGAACACATACATACACGCATATACACATGCGTTCAATGAATCACATGACTGGCAAAGCACTCTGAGCGTTTCACCGGTCATGTGACGATGCTACGCGAGGAAGGCGAGGGACTACTCTATACACTGCTGTGTAGCGAGAGAGCGAGTGAGATGGAGAAATATCGCAATTTAAAGGCTATTAGCTTCGTAACGATGGTGTGCGAGTGTGTGCGGTTGAAGATGAGAGAGAGAGAGAGAGAGAGAGAGAGAGAGAGGGAGTTGGAAAATTGCGATAGAGTCGGCTGTTGCGGGGGATTACATATGGTGGGGAAAAAGTGATTGATGCGTTTGTCAAAGTCTGTTGTAGGAAGTCAGAAGGTTTCATTTGGACCGATTTTTTAAGCGATTGTTGTCGTTTGGAGGAACGTAGTCTGGATAAAAATTGTTTGATAAAGTTATACATATGTTGAAAGATACGAAGTTCAATGGTAATTGTTTTTTAAGCGCGCAGGTCGTTGACCATTTGATTCCGTATCAAGTTCATATATATATATTTGAGTTTAGAACTATTTGTTTCAGTTGACGCTTCGCAGTATAGCGATGTTATTAGAGTAAGTGATAGGTATAACATCGTTTGAGCAAACATCTTTTTTTTTTGACGTTCTTAATGAGCGATTGAATATTAAGAGACAAACAAGCGAACTATCATTTACAACGCGCTGGGACTATAAATATACCCGAGTTATTTTTTTGTCGACACTGTTATAATGTGAAAATGACAATTGACCAATTTTCATCAACTCACCTCGCCTGCAAAGGCTTGCCCATCAACGGTATGCTCAGAGCCACGAGAATCGCTGCATCCCCAATGACAATGGTACTGCTCGAGCTTGTAAATATCGTCCATCAATGGTCCTCCACTAAGTACTGAAACACAAAAAGAGACAATAATGGTTAATTCAATGCTACAAACTCAATCAACTTTTCTATATAACAACAAAAAAAAACCTCTCTTTTCCATACCAAAAAAAAGAAAAAAAAAATGGAATTCATTCTCAGACAAAGGTCAAATATCCCATTATACCTTTTCCACCTATACCATCAACTATATCCCCCGCGCGATAGTTGTAATTATCAGCTTCCTCATCGCGCGTGTGAACATCTTAATCGGTTTACCCCTCGTACAAAACAGAGACGCTCTTACTAAAGAAAAATCCTTCTCTCTCTCTCCTTATCGTATATAGACGATATATATTTGGACCCTCGAAATTGCTGGCGGCTTGGAGAATTACGTCTCCACTCGAGCGCTAAGGACAATGATCGGGAAAGAACGTCGAACTGTAAGGGGCAGGCACGTGTGTGATAAAGAGGGAAGAGATGACAAGGAGAGAGAGAGAGAGAGAGAGGGGTATATAAGTATAGCTGGAGGGTAAAGGTGCGAAGGTAAAAGAAAGTGGATGCGAGATAGGACTCGTGGATTGAATGGAAGGCGAGAGGAACGAGAGGAGCTTAATATATATGCAGGGAAGGGATTCCGGGTGTATACTACGGTCGTGGTGGATTTCCCTGCGTTAAAAGTTAATTTGATTTCACCCTACTTCTAAGGGTATACGTTGTAACGTCGACTTTAATCTTGTATTACCTTAGGATTAAGCTTCAGATTGAAAAACGTATTAAAGTATTTATTTCTTAATGGCGATAATATAACGATACGATGATTAATTAATTGTTTGGTATTAAATCGACATTAAGAGTGGACGCGAAAGGAACAATTCACAATGCATTATTAAATTGATTTAAATATCTGGTGACTATTTCGAGGCGTATTATGCACAACCGGGCATAAATAGCCAACTAGAGTTAATCAGGCGTAAATGGCGAGAACACATGTGTATGCACATTGTAAGCGTGTTACGGACGCTGGTGTACAATTAATCCAGCATGCGATTTTCTACGTAAATCATTTACGAGCGAATAAATGTATAACAATCAACTAATCTATTCCCGATGGCAAAGTCAAATAATAATTGCGTCGCGATCAACGTAAATAATCATCATCGTTCACGAGAATAAACCAGGATGTTTTGACCAAGTCTCGCAGCGGAAACCATCAAAAGCCGTATACGAATTTAACCATTTGCGTAGTATACCAAGCGTTGATGTACGTACTCAATCGTCCATCAACTCCGGATTCATAAATCCATAAGCTCTCGATCAAAAGCGCGTGCATTTTTGGCATAGAGCCAATGTATATACGCATACTTGGTAGACTCCTATATATATATACATTATCGTCTCTATATAAGAGATGAAAGAAAGCTCCATAAATCGATCGTTATGCGTACTGCTACGCATCCCCTCTTTTTATCTCTATCTGGAAAGATGAATTTCTTTCATTCTTTCTGTACGCATAGGCAGCTCTGTGGTGAAGGTCAGGAGTATAGAAGAACGATAACCGCGAAATGTGCTAAAGCGGTTTATTATTTGCTTTTTGTCGGTGTGACGCAAGTTCACTAGGGTATATGGATGATGGGAGAGAGAGAGAGAGAGAGAGAGAGAGAGAGAGAGAGAGAGAGCTGGGTATATATATTGTTGTGAAAACCTGGTTCACAGCGGTTTTTGGGGGGTTCGCGTGGGTGCGAGATCAGTGAGATTGTCGAGGGCGAAGTAAATATTTGATAATGCTAGCGGAGGGGAGGGTGAAGGTTACAAAACTAATGTGAACGGCGTGTGCGACGATTGGAATCTATTTTTTTTTTACTTCTGCCGTACACGATTATATTAGAGAACCATAAACATGGATTTTTAATTGTCTGGAGTTGTCGTTTGGTAGTTTGAAGCGAGAAAAAAATAACGATATTTTTTTCAAAGAAACAACGATTTAGATGATAAAAAAAAAGTAATATAGTAATAACAGCCTCGTGTTGACCTTATGTAACGGAAAAATTATGTGCTTTTGTTTTCCCGTCGTCGTTATGTCGATATAATATACGAACGCGTGCTGTTTTACGAACATCGTCTCACTCTCGAGAAATGATGTTATTTCAATTTACTGCCTACATTTACACTAAACGTATAATATACGCGACAGATCAGGGATTTTCAAAAGCTATATTCGAGGTATACTTCGTAAATAACATAGAGAGAAACGATACAGGGCTATGTATGTACAAACTATACACTGAACTATTTTCAAAACTAGACTAGCAGTATTTCAGTCGTCAATGGTCACCGCGCGTTATTATAGTATACAGTATACGCACAACTCTCTTATGGCTTTCACACACGCGCGCTCTAACATATAAGTTGACCAACAAGACTATAGGATACATAATTTTCCTGAAACTTGGTAAATACTCTGTAGCTATATTACAGCTGGGAATTGCGCAACAATGTTTTTGTTTTTACACGAAGAGACGAGGCACTCGTTCAAGCACATCAAAGCGGAACTGGACAACAAAAAAAAAAACACATATATATAGCGACCCGCGCAGTTTTTAATTTACTTTGTACGCACGCGTTGTTTCCCTGTACTTTTTTTTCTTTCTCATCTTCTTCCATCATTGCTGCTCTGAATTATCGCGAAGGACATGGGAACACCCGTGTGTTGTACTGTTGCGAAGATGTGCGCGCGTCGTCCTCCTTTTTAAGATGCACCCAAGGCTTTTACTGGTCATCAGCCTATTTGTGTCCGACGCGATTATTTGAAAAAATTAGCATAATGTTTATGTATTGTCCGAGATAAATATCACATTGTGACCGAAACTCTGACGTCTTAAAATTTTAATTTTGGAGATTGTTTTGGAAGGGAGGTTTGATATATAGCGGAGGAAACAAAATGCTTTGGCGCAGTTGGCAGGTGTTGTATTGGAATTTCGTATTAACTTTTAATCGAAAGAAAATAACTCAATATATGCGTACGTCTAATAATAGAGTATAGCCATATGTGACATCGTTTTTCCATTTCTCAAATATGTCGTTATAAAATGTGTATATATATCCAGCCATTAGCGAGGTACGTTAATTACACATATAGATACAATGTTCACTTTTCGTTATCAAAGGATTATGGAATTGTTTCGCAGCAATTCTCGATGTTGAATAAATCAAGATAAGCGGCAATCAGAAAAGCATCCAGGATGTCACTATAATAATTTCTATGTATACGCACGATTGTGGCAAAGTAAAAGTAATGACTATAGAATATTTATCCGTACACTTAATCTTTCGTATGTATGTCTATATACTATATAAATGCTATACGCGCAGGCATTAAGTATATTATCTGAAAAAATGCAAATTAACGAAAGTTTTTCTAGTTTATTACCGATTTTCCCATTCATCAAAAAAACTGAAATTGCACATTGCACAACCAACTGCTGCTAGCTTTTAAACGGCGCAGATAATAAATTTCATAGCGAGGAGGTTTAAAATGCCCGAGTGGAAAGGCTGGACGATAAATCCTAACTTAAATAACCGTATATGCATTCGAATCACGCACGACGCATTCAGAGAAGTTTATCATTCAAAAGATTGACATTACAAATCTGCATATGCTTTCAAGCCGTCATGACAAACTCATGCTTTATCAGCCTATTATAGAATTTTTCCATTTTCCCATATTTTTTTTCATCCTATTTCAGTTGAATAAAAGCTTATAAATATATATGTATATCACTATATTTTCACCATAAATATTATACCTCAACGCGTTTCGTTCGTTACAGATTCTAACAAAACTTTCTCAAGAGTACATCTATACATCATAATAAAATACCTTCGCACTCGCAGGCACCACCAGCGTCTACTTCCTATACACGCACACACACACATCGTTTGAATAAACATCTCCTTCGCGTACAATAAGCATCGATTCACCCCGTTCCACTGACCTCTCGCGACAGCATACATAAAACGCCGCAGCTATTTCTTCGATTTTTTTTTTCCTCGAAATAAAAATATAACTCGCGCGAATCTTCCATACGTAATAAAGAAGCGTGTGTATTGTGTATACGTATTATATACGTATTATATACTATACGTACGAACAAACGCGTGCGCATATTGCATAAGAGAAAACCTCCTCCTCACCGATTACATTATAAATTGAGATGCGACAATCGGTCGTCGCGTCGTCTCGCCTTAACTCGGCTCACTTTTGCAATCGCTCGCGCGAGCATCAAGCGAATAAATTTCATGCAGAGAGGCGCTTGCGCACCTTATGAGCATGTATTTGTGAGTTTACGGGAATTTTCGTTAAAAGTGAAAGAAGATTTTATCCGAGGTTGAATATGGGGAGAGTATCGATGGGCTTGGCGGTATTTACAGGTTTTTGTCGAGGAGAATTGATTGATTTTTCAATGTATTACCGATGGAAAGTATAATTTATACGTGAAATATGATGTATAAAATTAATATAGTTGGTTGCTCAATGTACTCGATTTTTCCATCTGTATTTCTAGAAATCAACTACTCCAGGACAATAAACTAAAAATAAAAATGAAGAACAACAATGCGCTAGATTACACTGACAACTAGCCAGCGTCAATTAAAGAATCAAGAATATCAAATCTTCCACGACAAAGTATGTTTCCATAAACCTCCGTTGTTCTATACATACACGCGATATTGACGAAGCGAAAAACTTTGATGTAAGTCAAAGAAAAGTTGGAAAACTGTAAATACTCTGCCTATACTTTATGAATTTTCTCGCACGTCTAACGGGTGGAAAACTTATAGTACTTAACAAACTCCGCGCTTATTTATCATTGTTCTTCTCTTTCTTTTATTGTATTTTATATACTAGTTTCTTATAGGTACTTGGAGCTGATATAATATGCAAATTACACACAGTGCACGTTTAGTTTAGCGCACACTTGCATGTCGATCTATTTTGTTAATCAAAGATTCATCGGCGTGCGCGTCGTACGCGACTGGCTTTACATAGTTTATTTGGCGTACGAGCGCATTGTTTAACGTTTATTTATTCCATTGCGTCTTTTTTTTCTTTTGCTTACTAAGTGGCGTATAGTGGCAATAAGACGCAAAAAGTTGATAACGTGGATCGAAGCTATCGACGATAAAAATTATATAGCGAATAGCGCGTCGTTGCGCCAGTTTCTTGTGTCGATTTTCATGCTTTTTCGTTCTCTGCAGAGAGGAGCTTTTTTTTTTAAAGAAGAATCAATTTACAGCAAAGGAAAAAAAAGTTTGTTGTCGTACGATTACGTTAGAAGTGTGAATATAATTGCGGCATGTTTATGATTGCATTATGAGTTCTTCTGGTTTTTGTCGATGAATAAAAAATGTAGTGGAAGAAAATTTTTTTTATAACTATAAAAGATGATTAAGTGGCTGCTTCTAATGGGTAGTTATGCACTTTAAAAATGTTTTTGGAATATTGACAATAATAGCAATGCCGTGTCGTTAACCCACATCTTCAAGCGTGAAGTATGTGCCAAATCTACTTACTATTATTAAACGATATACGATGAATTTATTGTTAGATGTCGCTATTAAGGCTACTATTTATTTTAGATTTATTTATTCTTATTTATAGTTATAAATTTTATAAGTTCAAATGTTACACTACTTGATTTGCTACACAAATAAAATTTTAAAAAATTTTATAATTTTGTAAAAATATATTGCTCTTTTTTTATATTCATATTTTCTTTTGAATATAAAATAATTTATATGGAAAAAAAACTATATTTGATTACGCTGTTATATATCATTATTCGAAGGATATTCGTTTGAAAACATATGATCTGCATGAATAGGTTTAGAGTTTTTCTGTACAATATTTTTCTGAGTTTGCAATATGAGAACAAATCTGTATCTCAAGCACTGTTTTTTTTTAATTCTCTGAAGCTTAATAGTAATTTCACGCTCATGAATCACGTTAACTACTTTTTTATTCGTTTACTTTTTTAATTATTACTACTTCAAACTAAATAAAAAACTGCGCAGTTTTTTCTTACGAAACCTTATAGCATATTAAGCTTTAGAAAAAAAATTAGTCAATCGATATTTATAGACTCAATAGAACTGTGACAATTATTATTCAACGTTTTCAACGTCCTAAATTGGAGAACACCAAATGCAAAATCACATTGTCCTTCAAATCACAATTACATCTATTGTTGCCTATGATGATTGCATTTAAAGACGAATCAATTATGTATGTATGCGGTTAGGCGTATGTCTTTTATGAAGAGCTAATTTTCGTTCGGGAACGTGCGCAGTACTTACTCATCTTTTTTTTCCAACCACACAATCACTAAACTATATGATTATTAATGATTATTAGATATTTTGAAGTTTATAGTTTCATAAAATATGGATTTCGAGGATCTATTAGTAACGAGTGTAATTACTAGCACAAGTTGATCAATAAACGTACTTATGTACTTTTGTTATAGGTGTGTATAGAGTGACAAGAAAAGTTTCTTAAACTAAGCGTATAGTTTAAATGCTTGATAAATAACTCCTCGCGTGAAAGCCTTATATTTAACAATACAATTAAATTTACCTATATCCTTCAAAACTATAATGGCTTACGGAAAAAATGACCTTTTTGTCTCAACAGTGATCATTACGACTGCTTCTACGCATTTCTATCCTTCTTAAATCATTATTATCATAAACATAATTAATCAATTTTACTTTCAAGAACCGTACGTCAATTTTCTCACAACTTTCTCATTACATACCTAAAATATTCAACACTGAAATTACCCCTTAAACAGGTATACACCAATATATCTACTATATTTGAATATTAACATTTCAAACAATGCACCAAATCAAAATTACCACCGAATCGATACCATTTCCCCTCCCAGTCTCTACAATTCCCGCTTCCCAACGTCCAAATCGATATCTACACCCTTGATAAAGGAAATAAAGCTTGTCACATCCACACAACATCCCTCGCGCTACGTAACTCTGCAGCAGTAGCGTGCGCGCACGCTAACGCACACGTGCACCCTCGCACATGCCTTCGTCGTTCAATTTACATAACGCTTGTGTGTGTATATATACTTACGGGTACCATCGCCGTCGGTATCTATGCGCCAGCAGTAGCCAGGATTGAGAAGCTTGCGCGACGCAGTAGCTGGATACTTCCACCTGAGGGGTTTGTTGCTAAGCGCCTCGTGATCGGATTCCGCGCGATCGGTCTCGATGTTCACCGGACTTTGACGCGAGCCTGCTGCCATCGGGAACTTGTTAACCCACGTGCTGGGTCCTGAAAGCATAAGAGAAAGAAAAAAATTGAGATGAGTGGTTGTTTCATGCGTGTAAATATATAGTTCTGAGTCATTTGGCATGAATGAGGTGGAAGTATTTAGTGTAAGAGAGGTTTGGTTGGTATATATTGGGAGGAAATGAGTTGTGAGAGGTGGTTTAGGAGAATGGAGTGTAAAAAGTTGGTTTGATCTGAGATTGACAGGTGTATGAGAACTAAGGGTACTTTAGTCTGTTTAGAAATTTTGTTTCTTGCATAAAATATTTGTAAAGTAATTATAAAAATATAAGATACAAGTATATATGTATATATATATATATAGTAGACGAAAATTTTATTTAGTGTATTTTGTTTCTGAAAGTCGAATGAAGTTTACGGGATTTTATGAGGCTTCTGAGAATGTTGAATATTTTCACGCAAATACAATCATGAAGAAGTATCTGACGCGGAGAAGTGGAGCAGAAGAAGCAGACTGAAAGCCTGGATGATAAATCGCTGCTGAAATTACATATGACAGGGAGACGCCTACGAACCCGCGACGAACTTGAAAAACTAAGAATCTCTCTATACAAGATCTATATATACAACATCAGGCATCGAGTCTTCAGAATAATAATAAATCAAAAATTGTCAATTTAGCGTTTTTTTTTTTCGTCACATCTCGACAAAACCCCGATCCGACAATTTTGTTTTCATCAGCCGCAGGCATTGACGTAACGTCTTTTCCACCTGCTATATATATGAAACTTTTTCGATATCGAAAGCTAAAGGAAAAGCCATAAAACATACTATATATATACACACACACACATGCTTAGTAGAAGAGAGAACGACAGAGACGAGACGGCGAAATTTCGCCTGTTTGACACATGGCGTTCACATGTGGGTGTATAGCATAGCAGGCCCTCAAAGCAGATATATCTACACGCAACGCTCGCTGCGTAGAAATTGTTTGACTCGGAGAACGAGGGTAGGAGAGAGAGAGAGAGAGAAAACTTTCTTCGGGGTTGCTAACCCGACGCGAGCGCGGCTGACGCAAAACGGAGCACGAAAGATCGAGCGTTGCGACGTCAGTTTATATGGTTGTGTAATATATTTATATATATTAAGTCGTCACAGTAGCCAGCTGATTGAGAGATATTACGCGTATTTGTTAGCACCTCGTTGCTACCCGAAGATGTGAAGAATTTCATTTGCGTCGTGTCTGGACATAGCTGTGAGAGGTAACAATGAAAGGTTAAGGGGATACCGAGGATTATTTGTCAGACAAAGTAAGTGGCCGAAGACGAGAGTACCGGAAACTTTAAGGAAAGTTCGTAATATAATCGCACTGCGTAAATAATTTACGCAAAGTTATGGAAGAAAATGATGGGAGGAAAGTTGGAAATCGACAGTTTTATATATGCGATACGTGGTTATGGATATACAGAGGAAAAATATTGAAAAACATTTCGAGGGTAAAATTAAAAGTTGTTAAGAAGGCTTTTAATGACTATAGATTAGCGCTAGTATAATGCGCAAAACTATGCAAAAATTATCGCCAATATGTTAAAAGAGTCTACAGTGATTTTTAAAGTGCAACGTGCGTAATAAATTTTCCTTTTCAAAAGCACCTCGTAAATAAATTTGAAGACGTGCCCGTGAATTAGTCACGCATGCAATTCCAAAAAGTAATTATACAAAAGTCTAAATGAACATTAGCATATTCGGTGTATATAATAATGCAACAAATAACGAAATTTTAATGCGCATTTACTTAGTATACTAGAAATACTTGAACGCACTGTCAGGTGCGTCGTTTCCGAAAACGAAAAAAAAACGTAACCAAGGTAGGCACCCCTTGCATCGTTGAAAATCGTTATTATGACACATAGGCGCACGCGCAGTGTCTGTAATTCAGACACCCACGCATAGAGCTGCAGCAGTGCCCAACCCAAGGTCGTGATGATTCATCCTAAACGTAGTGTCACACATCACGCGCACGTAATACTATACATGTTCGTATATATCCCATATATACTATTTTAACGAATTTCGATTAGCACTGATTGGCGGCGGTGAAAATTTTCAGATAAGAAGATGTCGACGACGATGAAAAATTAACACTGCCGCGAAATTGACAGCGGCTGGAAGCTAATCGAATTAGATCGGAGCTAGTTGGCGTGTAGTTTTGGCGTGAAGAAAAATGAACTCGCGAAATGCATAATAAAATCTACTTTCAACCGTGATAAACGATGGTTACCGTTTGTTTGATTTGAGAGACGCCGGATCAGGTGAGACAAAATTGATAGAGATAAAACTTACATCGAATTGGAACAATAAATGCGTAACAAGAACGAGTAAGATAAATCTGAAAGATAAATATACACGTTAACATGTTATCGCCTGAAGGGACGTAAATTCTGTGCATTTTTCGACGGCTACAATGATTCAAAAAATGATCGCAAAAAAATTTCAAAGGTATCATATCCGGCGTAAAATCATCTGAACGTTCAGAATCTGTCATCAGATTCCTCGAAGAATGCAACCAAAAGTCACTATATGGGTTTTTGTTTGCAAAAAAGTCCGAATTTTCCACTCAAAATTTTCTCTCAAACTAGAATTTCACATCGAAATCAAATGAGGCTCTGATCAACCCCAGATCTTTTAAAGAATTTGAACATCCCGCCTACCTTTCGTCAGTTGGACGAAACGCTAAATTCAATTTGGCAGTCGGGCGAGTTTCACAATCGGCCGAGTGTACTTCCCCGATTGAGTTTTGATGGGGGGAGAGACCACTTCCATTTAGTGGCCATTTACCATGTTGGAGGTGTGACTTATCCAGAATGACGACGAGGTCGTTGACCTAGAGATTATCTTTCGTGCGGTGCCATTTGTACCTGTGTTGCAAGGTATGGAGGTAGTCTCTAGTCCATAGCTTCCAGAATCGATTCTTCATGCCTTGTATAAGGTTCCAATGCGTAAGATGGTCGAGATTGATATCGGCCATGGGAGGTCAGGGGAGAGTCCATAACTAGTGAGAAGATGTCCAGGGGTCAGAGCCTGCAGTTCTTCGACATTCCCAGTTAGCTGTGTCTGTGTTCTCAGAGCTGCACCGGTACCGTAGAAGGTGGTCACGTTATCCGACCAGATCTCGAAGGGTGTACCTCTTCGGAAACTAAAGCGATTCAAAGCCGCAAGAAAGAACGTTGTTGTCAAATCCCCGACAACTTCAATGTGAACAGCCTTTGTACAGAGACAGACAAAAATGGCAACGTATTCCTTGGTGCCAGTGACCCCGCGTCGAAGAGGCCTTAAATATAAAAGGTTCAGCGTAGTCCAATCCTGTCCGGGCGAAGGTTCGACTAGGATTAACATGAACAGAAGGGAGATCAGTCATTCTTTAGTTAGAAGGTATCGTGCGCAAGCGAGCGTAAGTGACGGAACTCCGATATATGCTCAGACTTGCACTCG
>JAYJLV010084748.1:0-13826 GCA_036873485.1 Torymus texanus | reverse complement strand
CTCTCTCTCTCTCTCTCTCTCTCTCTCTCTCTCTCTCTCTCTCTCTCTCTCTCTCTCTCTCTCTCTCTTTCTCATTCCTACTCTGGCTCTGTAACACCCGCGACCTACAACTAGAATCGTGTATGTGTATGTGTATGTATGTGAGCCCCTGAAACTTTCATCTCAACGTGCGCTACGTCATCGGCGCCTATTTCACTTCTTCTTTTTTTTTTCTTCACCCTTTGTCGTTGTCTCCATATAACACAACAGCCATGTTTCGCGCTATCTCTATATACATTTTTATTTCTCACGGCCTTGAAGCGAAACAAATTGCTAATTTTTTCTCTCCCATATTTTTTTTTTATTTTTCCAACTTGGCAAACTACATGCCGTCGCTGTAGCTCTCGTCTCATAAATCTTCGTTATACTCGCACGTATATACACATACGCCTAAAGGAAAATGTGCGAGCATGTATTACGACCTTTCCTCCCAACGTTTTCTTCGACGTGACGACAGCTTTAACAGCGTTAAGAACTCGACTCTTGAACGCTGTATATACTGTATAGAGTAACTACAGCAATTACACGAACACCCCACTCCAGACGCTCATATGTGTATTAGACTTTTCCAACTTCCTTAATTAACTCCTTCCGACGACAGGAAAACTATGGTAATTATATGAGGTATTTGAGATTCTCTTGTAATAGCGCGTATATAGGAAATTTCACTCTGAATTTGCCAGCATTGTTATTAAGATATCGGAGAATTACCTTAAATTCGTTTTTTATAACATATATGTATAAAAGTCTCACCGGAAAAAATTGATATCGTAAATTATTTAAAACAAAAAAGAAAGGAAACAATAAATACATGCAGGCACAAAATAATCAGAGAGAAACAGAGAGAGAGAGAAAGAGAACGTTAAAGAAATGAATATGAGTAACGTTAAGTAGGATGCAAGAGAGGCGGTCGGTTATAAAAAAAAAAGAAACATGCAAAATGTGAGTCGAAAAGTCTTGGCGTCCGGGGGACTCCTCTAATACAATTGTGCGAGGCTTAATTTGATAAATTAACCTCTTGGCCCCGCGCTCTTGCTCTCCGGGCCGAAAGGGCACATCGGCCAGAGAGAAAGAGAGAGAGAGAGAGAGCTCGGCCAGCAGGAAATCTCTTCAATCTGCCTTGATGCGCCTCGTTAACCAGTGTTTGTTTTCTTCCGCCGATTGCACTCGGCCTCGCGCGGCTTCTTCGTACTCTCCTGATCGTCGTTATACTTTTAAAGTTCACTTTCGTTGCTGTATTGTTCTTGTATACAGTAGGAAAAATAATAATATTGCGTTTCCAATAGAATTTTTCCACAATATACTTGCGAATTTCTATCCTGTGTAAAACTTAATAAAAACTATTTCATTTTTAATAATTAAGCTATTTTTTAAAATAAGGGTTTATTATTAGTTTAAGAATATTTCAAATATATTTTAATATTTAACAATACTTGTATAGAACATTTTCCTTAACAACCTCTTACTAATCAAGTTTCGCGAAATAATTAAAGTGCTAAACGCGATTCTCAAATCCATCTTAATTAATGGAAATACCGTTTTACGAGCTCCAACGGGAGCCCTTTAATTTTTCAAATATAGTCTCAAATCTTTACGATATTATAGCAGACGTTCATTTGTCTCGTTTCATCGTTATTTCAATTTAATGAAGGCAATGCGACACGAAGAAGAGGACCGGATATACGCAAATGGACAAACAGTTATTAGGAGGAAACCATCGTTAGAATAAATTTTCGGGCTCTTTTAAAGTCCGCGCGATCGTCGAGGAAGTTAACGTTCTTTCGACGGTAATTAAAAAGGGCACGTGGATTCGAATGAAATCAAGCGAACGAAGAGTAAAATAAAAAGGTTGGGAGAGCGCTTATAGATAACCGTATAAACGTCAATTAAAAAAAAAATTACTTCGAATTGTAGAGTTGATGTTTTAATTATTGTCTTAAATTGACCGAATGAACAGTCAGGAAACTTACCGTAATTATCTTATTTCAAACTCTCTCTTTTCTTTTTCTTTAAAGGAACCATATTTTTCTGTTATACACTTCATTAAATAACAAATAAAGGATTGGTCGCCGCATAATTGCAAAAGAGCGCTTGAAAAAGAAAAAAAATTTTGTCAGAACGCATTAAAAGTGGGTTAAGATCTCGACAAATATTTCCCCTCGACTTATGCATCATAAAAGATATTACGCACAATAAAAGTGCACGACAAAGAAACATTATGAATGAATCACGTGTACAAAGAAAAAGCGTATGTGTGTGTATATATATATAATATGTGTGAGCTGTTATTGTGTATATAGACATAGAAAACAAGAGGAGAAGGGAGGACGAGTAGAGCAGAGACACAGACGTAGAGTATAAGAAATGAAGGCAAAGAGAAAAACTAAATAAAAGACTCCGTTATCTCTCATACGCGTTGGATATATATATACACGAAGACATGGCAGTATACGCTGGTAATGAAAAGTGAAAAGTATACGCCGCACAACGTTGCCGTCTACCGACGGTCTGAGGATTGTAAACACGAGTAGAATGGTAAAGTTGCTTTATGAAACAGGAGAAAGAGAAACCGAAAACCTTATTCTTGTTCGCCTCTGTTTTCCTTTAACTTACTGCCGCCTTTGCTACTGCTGCCATCGCTTTGCTAAATGCGCTCTTACTTAATTACGATAAGTGCCCTTCGCGCTGGATGCAGCGAGCGTGCGATTACACGCCGTTTGCTCATATTCTGGCGAATGCTTCTTGTGTTTAGCTTGCCAGAAGTATTTGCAAGGGATTTTTCAGAGAAAAGGATCTTTTCATTGTTATGTTTTGTTGTTGTTATTAAAACTGTTAAAGATGAGATGTATAATCACAATATTATTAACATTTTGTTTTTTCTGTGTTTATTAAATTCTTAATATGTTACTTGTCTATCGATTGAATTTACCAGTAAAAGAAATGATTATAGATAAAAGTGATCATGTTAATTCATATACAACAATAATGACTACAGAACTTGTTATGGAAATATATATCAATGATAAAAAATGATTGGTAATATAAGCAGTTATACAAGCATTTGATAAACTTTTTAGAAGCCGGCAACAAAATTTGTAATGAATCATCGTCATTTTAGAATTATCTTATTATTTCTCATTTATATATTCATGCTTTTACACTTAATAAATTAACTTTTTGTTTTTTATAAACTCCCGTATTTCGAAATAAATTTATAACCTCATACATAAAAGTACTTTTAGTTTGAAGAAAAGCAGTTTAATTTAATCTATTTAAATTCACAAATGTTTTAATGAAAATCGAATTCTGAAATAAAATGTGAAAGTACTAAAGATAAATTTCTAGTTAAGTAATTATTGTATTATATTATTCCTGGTTATTTTTTTAAATCAAATTGCCTTAATATATTTTCATTAATTTAATTAATTTATTTCTTCAGTAGTTAACTTATTTATAAAATTAGAATTTTAAAACATCATATACGGATTAAAATATACTAAACCACTTTCAATCTTTTATCTGTATACCAGATTTATTTCTGCCGTACGTTATGTGTGCCGTACGAACGCGAAAATAGTTTTTCTTGATAAAGCGAGCACGTAGCTATAATCAAAAGATAAAGATAAATTACAAAAGAGAAGAAGAAACCCAGGGAAAATAGCGAGAAGAGGATACTATAAGGACAAAGTTTAAAAAATGATTATCGCAACACTTACCTTTAAGAAAGATAAATCTCGCGAAACAACAATATATAATACGAAAAGAAGAGTAGAGAAACATTGCAGAGATTAAGATACTTATGACATTATTCTAACATTAAAAGTTCAATGCAAAAAGACATAACAACCGCGTGTGGTTTACCTTGCGGACCACGTAACGTCGATTTCGTTTCTTCCGTCGTGGACGTTGAGGTAAAATTCCCAAGACACGTGTATTCGTCTCTATATTTATGCATTTCGCTTGCTACACTCGCATACGTATACGTGAACCGGTTGCGACTCTCGGGGTCAGCTGTTGTCTCGCTTGGCTGTTAGCTAAATAGTCTTCCTGTCTGTTCCTAATCATTGGAACTATTTTTAAACTGGATTTACTTCTGTAGTTGCATTGACGTAAGCAAGGAGTTATACATTGAAAATTCTAAGGTGTGTGTATATTTGGTTGAATGTCAAAACAACGTATAACGGAATTTTTTTTCAATAGTTTACTTTTACATAAATGGAAAATCAATATTGAATCTTAATGTTTGAAAAGTCTTTGATAAGAAATATGATGTATATATTTATATCTTCTCTATAATCGTGTAAAAATTATTCAACTATCTGAAGTTCTTTCGTCAAATTGTCCGTATTCTTTCTTCATTGTCAACATAAGTTACTTATAATTAATACTTCACTTTATGTACACTATAAACAGTCATTTGTTATTGTAAATATTAAAAACTGTATTTTACTCATTGTGGTGCATGCATGAGATATAACTCGTTTCAGTTGTTTAATTAAAAAATGTAAATAAAGATAAAGCATAAACACAAATACTTTTATTAAAACAAAAACTCAAACTGAATAAAAATACAATGTTCCGTATTATATATTATTACGATTTCCAAGGAGCAACGACCATTCGCGTGAGAAGCTATAAACAATGAGTATATTGATTGTTCTTATTTACACCTCAATTGTCAGGGTGAACGTAACAAAGTTTATTGTTTTTCTATATTTCTTTACTTTAGGGTCCGATAATCGAGCTCTTGATAGCAGTAAATGTGGGATTAAAAGGTAGTAAACGTTAGCTAACCGTCATTAAGTATAGGTGTACTTCGCGAGAGGAAATTTCGTTCGGAACATTCGTTTTATACCGCTTCAAAAGTAACAAAGATTTCACAAAAATGTCTTTTACCTCAGTCGAAATATCCTCTTACAGTATCTCTAAATCAATTTACAGTTTAAATCATCAATTTTATTAATTTCTCTCTCAGTAAATTCTTCATCTTCTGTGCATCCACCGCAACACTTTTATCAATCAGCTAATTTGAAGCTAATACACGTGACAGGGAAAGTGCGGCTGACAGACAGGCGGAGCATGGGACGACGAGAGAGCGAGATTGAAACATGTAGGAAGGAGGTGGAGAGAGAGAGAGATCGAGCGCAGAATAGAGCGGTTCAATAACACGGGTTAATCAGAACATTCCGGGCAATCCGCGCATCGAGCCTCAAAATCGCACATACTGTGCCCTTGTACGTACGCGCACACGTACATATATACGGAAGCTTGGGTACGATGACGGCACACACGACTGTAGGGAAGTGCAACAGCCAGCGCTCACATGTGGCCTCTGGCATCATCTCTCTCTCTCTCTCTCAGCAAGAGAGAGAGAGAGAGAGAGAGTCGTCCCCGCGGAATCTCGCTCGTCGGATGTAACGACGTTGCGTATCGCCGCAATTCCGTGGTTCTCTCACCGATGTAAACCTACCGAGGGAACTGTCCCTCATAAACGTACGATAGGAAAGGACATAGGGATAGAGAGCGAGAGAGAGAGAGAGAGAGAGAGAGAGAAAGAAAGAGCAATCGGACAGAAACCGTGAAAATAAGGCAACATGCGCGTATGTGTGTGCGCACAGCAACAACAGCTACTACTATAGTGGTATATGTATATACTCACCGCAGAGCCGCAACTTCCAGCTCCAATTGAAATGCGAAGCGGGAAACACCTTGTAAATGTAGTCGCGGTTATCCGTTTCTCCCTTGCTCTCGCTCCAATTCCTCCCTCACTCGTGGAAGTATATAACGGCGCTGTTGCTATACCACAGAGCGCGCAGAGTTGCACACACACACACAATTGCGTTGCGCACACTTCTAACGGCCTGTTGGGAGAGTAGAGTTCGAATTTTGGCATATGTAGGGTAGCTGCTGCTGCTGCTTCTGTTGCTTGGTTGTAGGAAGGAAGCCATCTGTTGATTCGTAGTCCCTCTGTGTGTACTATACCTATATATATGCATATACTTAAAATGAAAAAAAGTATAGTGGCGGGTGTAACGTAGTTTCGAGAAATTTGTAAAGGAAATATGCCGCAATTTTGTTATTATAACTGAATGGTATACGATGTTAAGTAAGAAAACGCGTTTTGGTGTGTATATACAATAAAGGAAAACAATGAAGCAGAACCATATATACATTATATCCAAGGAAACGAGTTTATAATTTACATAAGCGGAGAGAGAGAGAGCGAAAGAGAGAGGGGCAAGGTATAAGCAGACAAAAGCGACGATAAAAGCCTGTTTATTAGCATATTAAATTCCAGCTAATTAAAATGGAGCATCGCGAACTGAGCGTCTGCACTAAGACCGTGTGCTACGACTGTAGATATACTGTGCGGGGAAAATGATAAAAACGATAAGGAGACGGAACGCGTGAACGGAATGACAAGAGCTCGAGTAAGGGTAGGAAAAGATTCGCAGATATACATATACATATATACATAGGGAGTACTCGTCTTTACTTGTGTATGTATGTGTGTGTATATAGACACATACGACGAGCAGCGGCGACGACGGCGACGGCGGCCCTCGAATTATTATTCCAAGAGGGTAGAGAACAGTGTATATATATACACACTACTCTATCTTGCGGCCGTGTGGCGCTACGACTAAAGGCTCACGTACATAGGGCGGTCTCGTAAAACGACGATACGAGTGAGAGAGAGAGAGATCGGGTTCACTTTATATATATATACACCCACACCCACTCGCGGCGGGCGGCTGTATCCGCAGAGATCTCCAGCACAGAGGTGAAAGACCTGTGCCTGATTAGCCATCGGCGCTGACGCTTCTTCTTCTTCTTCTTCTTCTTCGATCCTCTCCAACGCCGTTTTTCTTTTTTCTGTTGTATATCTTTTCCCAGTCGAGGTTCGAGTAGGAGCGGATTAGCTCACGTCCGTTCGCTGTTGCGGAAAATTAAATTTTTTTTTTGTTTCCGTCTGCAAAGGGATTCTACGAGGTTTGACTGGGGGTAAGTTTGTACTGCTAATGGTTGATTATAATTTTAAATTGTCAACGCGTGGGAGTGTATAAAGGATGCTGATCTTTGAAAGTATATAGATGATGTGTATAGTTCGAAAGTTAAGAGAACGTTTTTATTGTTATACCGTGTTTTTTTCTTTTTCTTATGGTGTGGTACATAATTATTATTATACTTTGTTTGAAATAACCTTCTTTTTTTTTTGTTTGTTTTATTAAAATATTCACCCGTAAATCATAAACAGAGATTTTAATACAGAACGCGAGACCACGCGAGTATTACATGTTAATTTCTTTTACGGCGCGAACGAAAAATCGATTGTACACATTTCGCACGTAAAAGTTGTACATGGTAAAAGCGAATACCGAAATTGAAGACATAAATTATACGTGCACACGTGTGTATGCGTGTGAGTATTTTTTCGTTGAAAAATTTTACGCCTCAGTTAACGTGCGTGAATATAATACATACGGAAAAATGAGAATTATTTTGAAAACTATAATCGTTGTTGCGTGGAAAATGAAAGTTTATTTAGTGTATATGAAAAAATTGTATGAAATGGTATTTTTACATTATTTCGTACATTAAAAGATATACAATAATTATTATTTCTCTATATTATCTAAAACTCAAACCTCACTACATTACATACAGCTATATTAACGAAAAAAAATTCATTCAGTTACAACGCCATGGTATTCCCAATAAAACAGTATGTAATTGTAAAACGCGAACTTTTCCGAGCAGATAAAACCCATAAAAACCAACTCCACGCTCAGGCGCACACTCACACACACACACACACACACACACACACACACGATGTAGCACATAGAAAAGGAGAGCACGAGGAAGAGGGGATGAAACGCTTTGAGAACAGATACCAGCAGAGAAGTTAATTAAGGGAAGCTATACCCACGCGTTCGCCTGCCTGGAGTCTCTCTCTCCTCGCCCTCCTCTCTCTCTCTCTCTTTTCCCTCTGCCTTCATGGCGGTGGCGCCAGGGCATCGATCCTATATACGTATACGCGGAACTCTGGAGAATCACTGATTGACTTTATTGCCTTTTGATTCGATTTTACCCCGGCGGACTCCAATATAACTCCTCTCTCCCTCCCTCTCTTACTCGGTCTCGCTCTATACACACGCAGCAAACAAAGACAGCGGAACATCAGCGTCCTCCCTCTTGCTCTTTTATCGCTTGGATTTCGCGAGAGAACTCGCGCGGGAATGTCTTCTTCCTTCGCGCGTGTATTATTGTCACGTGTACCTCTGCGATTTAATTAGAGACCGCGAGAGTACTGATTAAATCACATACGCGTATAGCGCTTTTACCGATCTCTCTTTGATTGCACGTGGGTATATAGTGTATAAGTGTAGTGCTCTATTCGTCTATTTGGCGAGTATATAGGAGATAGAAAGGTAGTAGCGATGGTCTTTACTCTTTGATAATGGTGAATGCTATAGTATAGTAGTCTTTGTTTTTTTTTAAATCTGCGTTTCTGTGAATCGACTGCTTTTGGATGGACGACGACGATGCAACGTCGACAAGGAGAGTCTTTAAAAGCGTTACAGTGTGTATATCTGCATGAAAGCGTCTTATAAATAGGTCATCCCATAGTATTATTCTTTTAAGTGCCATTTGCAATTTAAATGAGGGAACGTCATTTTACCCCCCCCCCCCCTGTTTTATCTATACATATACGACTGTATGTATGTATGTATGTACATGTTTATTATATATATATAGCTGAAACGAAATAAAGCTCGTTAAATCGGCTTATGCAGCGAAGGTGAATAAGTTTTTTTTTAAATGAGTTGCATCGCGTTATAGTTTTTGCATAAACCAGTAGCTTTCGTTTCGCGGTGCACATTGTGGAAGGGAGAAAAATGAACGAATCGCAGTGGAAGAGATTAAACGATTAATTAAATAATTAGAGAAAATGAGAAACGAGGAAGTTTTTAAAATAAAATTTCATATTATTTCGTCAACTATATGCAAATATGATAAAAGCAGTATATACTTGGATAAGATGTGGGAAAAATAAGTGAAAGAAGTATTTAATGCATATAGTTTAATAATTAAAATTGACTTTCGAAGCATTGAATGAAAATTGCAGTTATAAGAGCTCCTAAGTATCGGGAGTATTGAATATTTTACCAGCTTATTTTCAGTACAATGAAATTGCTGAAAATACACTCGGGGTCTATTCAGACTAGACTTATTGAAATATGCATTCAAATGGTTATTTGATCAGGTAGCGCAGATTAAATACAATTTGCGAATTGGCATAATGCATTTGCTATACTATATACAAACAGAATGTTAATCTAAACTGAATTTTATTTTATTTTTCATTTCGTATTACATTACAAAACCTCGTATATATGCAGAGTACACGAACGTATTCCTGTATATATAGATTTTCCAAAACTGCGATAACCATCGGAAATTATAATACCTATACACATTACCGTTACGTGTTAGTAAGAGTTAGCAATGACTAGACCAATTTTATAATAAATCAGTGGAAAAGTACACCACTAAGTTTCTTCCAAAAAATTGAAAAAACCATTAAAATTCGTTGTCAGTAAAAGTCATTAATTCTACGTACTACCCACCTTACGAATCTCAGAAACCCCCCTCCAAAAGCAATGCCAAAATTTTCCGATTTGTTCAGTGTAATAAGACGCCGGATCGTTCACTCGCATCAAGTCTAATTAGAATCCTCTACGTTTTTTCCATGACGCAGGTACTTATATCCACAAAAAGTCTCTCTCTCTCACTCGCTCGCGTACGCGTATCCTATACGTGAGCACACACATACACACAAACTCTCTCGTCTTTCCCAAAAGCAAGCGACTGAGGGTTGTCCTTCTCTCTCTCTCTCTCTCTCTCTCTCTCTCGCTCACTCTTATAGTCTGCTCCTTCTCTATTTTCTCGCTGTCGACGCGTTCGCGCGGGCGCACGTCACACACCGACGACGTCGACGACGCCATGAGAAATTTCTGACGCGAGTGAGCGCGTTTTACCGAGTCAATATCGTCGCGGTGGCTTTTATGTGACGTTTACAGGGACCCATTAAAATACGTGAGAGGGAGAGAAAGAGAGAATAACAGGGACTCGTGTTGTCCATATTAAATCACGCTGACGACAAAGGACGTACGTATACGTACATGTATATGTATATATATATATATGTGTGTGTATACATTTCGCAACGATATCTATCGATCTCGGTGGCTAGGCGAATTCGTCGTGTATTTTTTTGCTGCCTCTCGTGAAAAATTTTTCCGAAATAAACTGCTTCGCTACCGATCCGTTCACGAGATATATAGGATTTCATTTTTGGGTGGGAAATTGGATAGTCGTTGGGAGATTTTATTTACACGGTGATAGCTGATTCGAAAAATTATTTTGAATTTCGGTTTGAAAAATGGCTTGTTTTTTTGTATCGCGATCTCGTGTTTTTATTTTTTTTTAAATGGTAATGAATTTGTAGAATTAAAAGAAAATAAAGGTAAATGGGTTTATGAGTGATAAGGCGGGATATATTTCTTCGCCAATTAAGTATTTTATATTTTCTCTTATAGTAATAGGTTACATTAGAGATGTATAATTTGGTTCATAAAAGAAAATATTTTTATCTTGCAAGGCGTTCTCTAAGTAGTAAGTTAAATTATTCCTTAAAATAGGATGTATTTTTAAATGAGAAATTCGATATTTAATAATAACTGGTTGGTTATCATTCAATGAAACGCTAAATACTTATACAAGGCTGACATTGAAAAATTGCGTTAACACTTATATAATTTATTTTGACATAATATTCAGATTCTTTTAAAACCATTTATTATTGTTAAGAAAAAAACCCACAAACCAGCTTTCCGCAAAGATTTTCGCATTAAACAAAATAATTTGTCTAGATTCCAAGTTACCGCGTGTCGCTTGCGGACACGCCAATTCGTCATTATTAGCGCCGGGGAAAACTACTTGGCGCGCTGGGGTCATTCTATTAACACTCAATCTCTCAATTGAATTCTCTCTCCCTCTCTCTCTCTCTCTCTCTTTCGCGCGCGCAACACGGCGAACGCGAATTCACCACTACGACTGCCAGCTTTTAAAAGTTGGAATCGCGATTAATCTTCATGACCGAGAAAGAAGAAAAAAAAAAGCGAGTAAGTAGCCAGAGGGTGGGATAACGGGCGAGGTAGAGGTGGAAGCAGAAGAAAAGGAAGAGAAAGAGAGAAGAGATAGAGTGATAGCTGTGCGATGGCGGCAATGTTGGCGGCGGGCGCCATTCGTTCCAGTGGAAAATCGAACATGTGGCGCTGGCGAAGCCAGAACTAGCTGCCAATTGATTAGCCTGTGAAACCCCAGAGTAAGAGCAAGAGAGATAGCAGACAATAGGAGGAAGGGGAGAGAAGAGATAGTGGAAAAGAATGTTGGACGAAGAAGGACTAGGTGGGATGAGGAGAAAGAGAGATGGAATGTAGGAATTGCGAACGTGCGCTAATGCACCTGCTATGTTCGCCTCCGACACTCTTTTTCTCGCTCCTCATTACTGATTTCGGAATCACGTGATTTATTTTTATCTACGCGCTGATTCGGTAGATCGAATTAATAATTATCGCTGCTAGCCATCGATAGCGATTTACACCTTTAATTAAAAATCGTTTTTCCAAATACATAGTACCCTGTAACTTGGAATTCTGATCAAACGTTACATTACAAAAGCATCAATATTCGATAAACCTAAACTAGTTAGGTATACGGTAATGAACTCCTAATTAAATATCAATAACGCGGAACTATTTATTACCAATTAATTAATAAATAGCTGAATATTTATTTTCTAACTAAACTAGATAAACGCACAATACTGTAATATACATGATATATGTAACAAATTTTTCTAAAACAAAAAGGTTTAACAATATTATCGTTACAAAACAAATACGTAAAAATGAGTACCCGGCTTTCATCAATAAACCCTGATGTGCTTTTACAGGATTTATTGGATTTATGCGACACTACGCAATAACACTATACGGAATTTCTATGAGCAATTGTCACAGAGTACTAATAATTATTGTAACATCCTGGCTAAAACATTAACTCCGCTATACTATACTACTGCCATTGTACACACGACCGACTTATCGAGGGCAATCCGGTACCAAATAATTCCTTTTCAGCGAGCGCACGAAACAACGGGAGATTTCGAATAATAGCCGGTAATCAACGACACAATTGTACACGCTGAACTTTTTCCCGACACATTGCAAACAATGTGTGTCGCGTATATATACGCGTGTATAGAGAGTTTCGCAGTTAAACTTTTGACAATCAAACGCCGCGCACTGATATTAGCCCGATAAGTGAGAGAGAGAGAGAGAGTCACTCTTTTAATTCATCGAGTTCAAACTCGTGTGTGTGTGTGTGTGTGTGTGTGTGTGTGTATATATATATATATATATATATATATTATCAGCCTTCGGCGTCGAAATTTCAGTCAATAAACTATACTTTTTAATCAAGTGCTCGACGATTTAATACAGCTAATAAATTGCTGGTTAAGTGAAAACTCTCTCAATAACTTTCGTTGCTCTATAATAAATTGCTCTTCATATATGTATTAATATAAGCGGCGATCGATCAAAGTGTGCAAAGTAAATAAACTTATATATATATATAAAACCAGGGTGTTAAGGAGCAGCACGTATACCGTATTGCGTGTCTCCCATCTTTAGAAAAATCAATAACCAAAGTAAAGCTGGCACTTTTACTTAAACTGTATTTGACGAAAAATATACAGAAGCTCACACGAGCAACAGGCTATTTCGCATCCACGAGCGCACGTCACGTATAAGCGGTGTTTGCCACTTGAAAATAAATATGATGATATAGTATGTACAACGAAGAATATTATATTATAACTCTATAGTATCTATTTTACACTTATATATAATAACGCATTACAATCTCTAAAAAATACCTGAGCTTTATATTCGTTTATTTCAATGTCAACGATAGTTCCAATTAAAATAGCTTTTACGTTTATAGTACGTATATACAGCGATGATACAAAATACTTACCATTATATACCTCTGGGTTGGCTGCGCACTGATACGAGGAGACACTATTTCATGGCGGTACTTATGTACAAGATCATGCGTATGCATACTCCAGACTATCTAGAAAGTCTCTTTTCTAGATATGTACTCAGGGTTGCTTCTAGGGGCGAAATTAAAGAATTATCAATACCTCTGACGTGCAGCCAAATTGGGGATAGATCTTTCCGAGTACAGGGTTCACGCCTATGGAATTCCCTACCTGCTGAGATGAGAAACTTTTCTTCTCTCACCAGGTTTAAAACCGCTCTGAGAAGGCATCTTTTTGACCTAGATTAGCCGCTCTCTAATTATCATTTATGTTAATTTATTTTATGTATTGTCACATATACACCATTCTTTGTACTGTCCTATATACACGGTTTTATATGTATGAATGTATTTATTAGCGTGAGTGTCGAGAGTATATGAGAAATGTTTTAACTTTTTTGACGTATTATTATTTTATATACGATATTAACGATATTATCGTATATTAACGATCTGACAATATCAGTGATATGCCATACCATTAATATGTATAATCGAGTATTCTAGTCAATCTAATTTCTAGTATCTTTAATATTATTTTACTTCATTTCTAATCTGTGATATCACTATTTTAAGTTTTTGACTTACTGGTCAGTATTATATAGCTT
>JAYJLV010084727.1:0-13829 GCA_036873485.1 Torymus texanus | reverse complement strand
GCTATGTCCTAGTCTCTCTCTCTCTCTCTCTCTCGCTCTCTCTCTCTCTCTCTCTCTCTCTCTCTCTCTCTCTCTCTCTCTCTCTCACAGTGCTGCGGAAAAAAATCATTTCAACATGGCCGAATGTGCCACCCCCCCACCACTTTCAGCCGTTTCGGTGTGTCTTTGGAAACGCCGCGTGCGTGACGCTACAGCAGCGCGCCGAGCTGACGAGTGTAGCGAGCTGAGCTACAGATATAGTGATACAGCGATGTGTTTGGTTTCCAATTTAAAGAAGTTGCGGTGAAGATGAACTGGCATTAAAAATATGCAGAAATACGTTTTAACAACGAATGAAAGACAATTAGATAAGAACTACTTATTATTTAAATTATTTTGTGTATTTGAATGATGCTGAAAGCAATAAAATACTTTACAAATTATAAAACATTCTTCGAGAAACATAAATTAATTTTAGACAGATACTTTATGAGTATTTTTCTTTTTATTTCAGAAGATTGTACATTTTTAATGCATATATGGATCAAAGAAGTAAATGGAAGTTTGTGAATTCAAAGAGACCATCACACTTAGAGAAGATAATAAGGAAATGCATCAAATTTTCATCCTCAACCCCTACTGAAAAAGCCCACATGAGACCCATTTGGGAACTACATGGTTCCCACGTGGATCCCACGTGGGACCTTGTGGGACCCCCATGGGAACTGTGTGGGACCCATGTGAGATTTTTCTGTAGGATCCCATTCGAAACCATATGGGTCCGACATGACCAAGCTAATAAAAATTATTCGTTAAATTTGTATTCTTAGATTAATATCATTCACAAATTACACTTTATTATCCATAATTATAATACTTTATTTTATTATTTTTTATAATACATTTTTACTAATGGTTGTTATAAATATATCCAGTTGGTTTTCTAGCTGGACTAGACAGTATCTAGTCCGACTAGATAGCTGTTCACGTAGTCAGACGATACTCAGTAAGCTAGATATCTATCTGAATATTCCTCTGGTGTTTTGAGTATTTGAATAATGCAAAAGTATTTTATTGCTTTCAGTATTATTCAAATACACAAAATAATTTGAATAATAAGTAGTACTTATCTAACTGTCTTTCATTCGTTGCTAAAACGTATTTCTGCATATTTCTAATGTTAGTTCATTTTCACCGCAACTTCACTAAATTGGAGAGAACCAAAAACATAACCTTCATATAATGGCGTATACGCTGCTAACCAAACACATCGCTGTATCACTATATCTGTAGCTAAGTTCACTATACACTCGTCTGCTCAGCGCGCTGTTGTAGCGTCACACACTCGGCGTTCCCAAAGACACACTGATACGACCGAAAGTGGTGGGGGGGTGGCACATTCGGCCATGTTGAAATGATTTTTTCCGCAGCTACTGCTTGGGGGGGTACGCGAGCTGTGTGCGCGCGCGTACGCGACTAGTAGTCAGTCCGACGCCCAGCGCCGCGACGCTATGACGTCAGCCCGTCGAGGAGCAGCAGCCGTCGTCGCCGCCGCGCCCGCCACACAGCTGCTGCTGCTGCTGCTACTGAGCCGGTGATTTATGAATGAAAAGTCCCGGATCGCGCGCCGAGGCAGTTACGTTTAATATAACCGAGGCGCTTGCAGAACCTCCGTCCTGTCGCCGACCGACTCTTTGTTGATTGAGAGAGGGAGAGAGAAGAGAGAGAGATAGGTACATGTGTGTGTTGTGTGTTGCTGCTGCTGTTGTTGCGACTGCTTATAAGCGTGTCTTCTTCGTTTGCTGAGAGGAAAGGGTTTGCCTTTATCTTGATGATATAATGGCTGTCTTTTCTGATTTTGGTATATGGGCATGTGTATATTAGTTGTACAACGGGTCGAAGAGATGGAGAACCGCTGGTGTCCGGGTCGTCGTCTTTCTGTTTGTAATTCACGAAGTATAGAGAGATAATTGCATCTCAGTGAAGTGAGAAGTAAATTGAAGCTAAGAACAATCGGGTGAGACTACGGGAAAGTGCGAGGAATTAGTGCGAGAATATATACTTCCGTCTTTAAGGTTTGTTTTCACTCCAAGCGATTCGCACGCTCGCTTTGCATCCTATACGAGAAAAAAAAAGTAAAATCAACGTGTACCAATCATGACGAAAAATATATTCAAACTCGTTGTTTACCAGCCTCACTCTCACGCGTGTGTCCATTAACACACCCCCGCGCGTGCTTTTCTCTGTCTTGGAAAAAAACGCGTGTATTACCATAACATTTGAAATTGAAATCGTCGCTTACTCACTGGCGAACGAACTTCAACCTCTCTACCTCACTCAACGCGATAATCAATCTCAGCTGACCATCAGTTGTCCACGAGAGGCACACGCGAGTTTCGCGCAGCACGCCTGTAATATAAACACACGCTACGTCGCGAGCGAAAAAAACCTCGCTTTTATTCTACCTGTAGAGAGAGCGAGAGAGAGGGAAGGAGAAAGGTATGTACATAGCCACCGGGTCTTTGAATTATGCGCGACGTCGTAATTGCCCTTCCGTCGCGTAAGTTTTTCATCGACAAATCGCACATAGCTGAGATTTAAAAAACGAAGGAATAACGGTAATGTCGTCTATACTTAGCCTCTTAACCATTGACCGATTTTTGGGGTATTATGGTTGTTCGGATGCGGTACGTGGTATACACGAATGTTGATTTATGGAGAACGAGAAAAACTTTTGGAGAACGAATTGCGACGTTTCGGAGAATTGAAAGTGCGGTCACTGTGTTGCGTTCGGTTTCGAGGGGTGGTGTAACGTTATTTCTTTGTTGCGGAGAAGAGAGATGATGGGATATCTTACTTTGAGAGGATTTTCTTAACTTTATTTAAGAATGAAATACGAAGTATGTTCAATGTGATTTCATACAACAGTGTATGTGTGGATTTTTAATGAAATATATGCACTATTTGAAAATCTTTTGTGCTATTTATATAGTTAAAATTTGATTTTCGTTAAATTACAATGATTGAAAATGTGCAATTGTAGTTTGTATATAATTTCTATTGAGTCGTTATAAACGAAATTTATCTCAAAATGATGATATTTACAAATCGTGCGTATAACCGAACTAAAATTGTATAAAAGTTCAATTATTTTTAATGAAATACCGTGAAATTCATGAACTCTTATACTTGACATGTCATATTCACTTTCTTACACTTTACCATCAAATTTACATTTACTAAGTGAATATATTTTACCTTTACGCCTTCGAATTATCAAGCAGTTTTCACTCCGATACCGTATAGCCATATATACATTTTCGTTGTTTTCAAAACTTGAATCAGAAAAAATATACCGAAATTCAAAGAATCTCGCTCCCACAATAAAACATAAAACGCCTTCCAACATTAACATTTGTTCAATTCAACATTCAATGTAATCAAAATATATACCTATACAAATACAAAGACATATTAAAGTATAAAAGCTACATAAACTAGTAGAACGTGTTCACACATCTTTATCTTTTTATACGTTTTGGTTGTTTATTTTATATTATTTTTTTTTGTCGCCTCACGCGTGCACAGATAAGAAGCGCGACTATCGGGTTGTTGTCGCAAAAGATGTAAACTTGCAGCTTTCAACATCGCTGAAAATAAGCTCGACAATAGTCCGCAATGTCGATCGTGAATTGCCACACATATATATATATATATATATATACACACACACAAACACACACACACACACACGCGTAAAACATTCCACAATCCTCTATACTTGACCACCTCCGATATTCTTAAAAATTCCTTATCTCTCGCAGCGAGATCAACTCAGCGAACTGCATCAAAAACATCCGATCGAACTTGCTACAACTCCCCCCTATAGAACAACCTGGAATTCAATAAAAGCACAATAAAACATAACAATATTCTTTTACAGGAAGGCATTGTATATCAGTGGTGTGAGCGGCCCTCCTTACCCTACCAACGGCGCTGCTGCCAGGGACAGACAAACAGACAGACATCATCGATCACAAGAATCTCGACGCAACTGAGAGATATTCCATTCGCTCTCTCTCTCTATATCTCTCCGCCCATATCGCCGCACACGCCTACGTATATTACATATAGATATACCCGTATATATACGCACATCTATATATCACAGCGTTCGTACAATCCTTGTAAATACGCAAGAATCTTGCCCAGTGTCAATCACAGCAGTAGTATTGCAGCATAGTGTGCTACTACTATCTCCCTGTACAAGTGCGGTATCGTCAGAGATTTTTATTTTTAAACGCGCGTTAAGTGTGCATCGACAGAGAGAGAGAGAGAGAAAGAGAGAGAAGTAGTGCTATAAGAAAGAGAAACGCTCGTGTGAGTGTATATACGCGAAAGATACAGAGAAACAACGATACACATATACACCTAGAGAAATAAGTGAAAGGAGAAAGAAGAAAAAGTTGTGGTGCAAAGTGCGAGAGAGAGAAAGAGAGAATTCAAAACGGAGCTTTTGTTCTTGAGCCGCAGGCGAAGACAGAAAGAAAAGAGAGAATAAAAAGTTCGTGCTAAAAATTCACGCTGCTGTGGCGTAGATATCGTCGTCCACGCCGTCCAAGATCGAGCTGTGCCTATATAGCAGCACCTTCTTGGATAGAGATAGAGATAGAGAGGAGAAAAATACAAGAGAAGGGGAAAAAATAACCGTCAAAATAGGGTGCACAGGCAGCAAGATGGGGAAGAATAACAGCAAGCTGAAGCAGGATACAATAGACCGGTTAACAAGGAACACCTACTGTGAGTAACAGCAGTTGTAGTAGTTACTATAGTTGTTGTTGTAGTAGTATCCATTGGTTCTGTAAGTGTTTTGTGTCCCGGAGATTGGCCCTCGATCTCGTAGATTTGAAGGGAGGAACCGTAGTTGTTTGTTCATTTTTAGGGATATAATTAATTACCGGCTAATCTGGGTAATGATGCTACTGCATTACGTTTGTAGGGGGGAAAGTTCAAAAGAAGGGTAAATGTTTATGCCGTGGCTTTTTAATTAAACCAAGCGAAATGGCCTGTCTGTAGGTATAGCCAAGTTTTATCGTCGTTGTGTTGTACATATATACACAAATAAAAGATCATAAATTATTCTTTCTATTCGGGATATAAGTCAAGCTGTATCTTATAACAACTAACCCTATATATCTTATATAAAACTATATCTAACTTTAACATTAAATATTTACAACGAAAAACGCAATATTCAGACATCGTGGCGCGGCCCACTTGAAAAGTATCATTATATATAGAACTTGAATTATCAATAATTAGAGTTTGCTAAAAGAAGCATATATTATAATTAGCTGAAAAAAGGCAGCAGGTGACAACTCTTTCCAAAGAAGGCCAAACTCGTGTTTACATATCTCACTACTACTATACGAGACTCACTTCGAACTTCGTTCTATCAACCCCCTTCGAGCTGAAAACTCTACTTTTCTTTTTCACCTCTATGGTTACAATATTCATAATGCGCGCGTGCGTGCGAGTACAAACAACGAGCGATTTTTCCTTTGTACACTGTGTCTAGCTCGCACATGGCATTATAACCCACTTTTCATCGAATGAGCGACAGAACAAAGCAATGGTTCATGTGTATGTGTGTGATGGTTTTTCCGAGCTTACCGGTTATTTGAACTTCGAATATCTGTCCGTGCGTGTATATGTCGACTGAATAGAAAATCCTGGTGGATTTTTTTCCTTGGAAGTCTAGTGTAGAATATAATATATGTATAAGGTGGAGTATGGGCCGAGGAATAGAGGAACATAAATTTTAATTTTTTACTAGATTCAGATTAGTTTTGCATAGAAAAGAGGTGGGATCGTATAATATCTAGAGATATTGTATGTCTGATGAAAAATGGTAATTCGAATTTATTTAAATCTAAGAATAACATTGAATTTTCAAATATAATTTAATAAAATTATATTTCATAAGAAAAGAAACCATTATTTACGTGCGATTTCTATAGAAAATCTCTTTCCTTCCTACATACATTTAGATGTTACCTCCAGCTAGTAAAAATCTCCTCGTCACGCGGTCTTTCTACACTTTGCATTCACCACGAGTATTCGTTTTGTTTTCTTCCTTCTTGTCCTCTCTTCTCCTCTAAGACGGTACGGAATTTATATATACGACCTCTGCGCGTAAAATTTCCTAACGCGTATTATACACTTTTCCTCGTATCGTGCTTCTTCGTCCCCGCGTGTCTATATAACTCTTGCAATATTTAAGATCGATCGGGTAAGTCATTAGCTGTGCGAATTCGTATAGCTGTCTAGAGACGCACGTTTCTATATATATATATATATATATATAACGTGCTACAACATAGTTCTACGCGTATAATACACCACATACCGCACTGATAGAAAGGATTCTTTGAACCAAAGCTTTGTGACTTAACAGTTAAGGAATGGAACTAAAATTATTTTAAAAAACCGATGATATTGCTAATAAATAAATGAAATTTCATCAAGTATTAATAGTCAGAGTATTTCTTTGACTTTTTATAAAATTGTTATCGCTTGTCAACATTTTCTTTAATGTTTAATTTAATTTAAATATCTGACAAATAGTTATTGTAGTGTATTAAATAATTTAAAACGTATAAAAATGATTGAAAATACTATAATTATTTGTACAAATACTCTAACTATTAATACTTGATGAAATTTGACTTTTTTATTAGCAATATCATCTTTTTTTAAATAATTTTACTTTTATTTCTTAACTGTTAAATCACAGGGTTTTGACTCAAAGAATCATTTCTATCAATGCGCCATGTAGATGATAAGTATATGCATAAACCGTCGTTGATTAAAAATTTTTTTTTCAACGGCAACAGCGTACTTATACACGCTTCTCGATTGCAATCTTCGACGTGACGCCGACGGAGATGAAATCTTTTTATAGGTGTCGTACGCGATGTTCTCGTACGTGTATGTGTATAGAACATATGCCAGGCGCGCGTATGCGGTAATACCGGTTGTAATTATAAATAGAAGCTGGCAGAGAAGAGAAGAACGAGATGAGGTACGTTATTTTTTTTTCGTATCTCACGTTCTTGCAGGCGTAGTTTTCTATGAGCGAATTTTCGACGTGTCGGTATCGATGCACGTGTACATGCACACGCGGGTTGTTGCTGAAGAATATAGAGAATATATATGCATAAGGCAACTGGTATACTTACCGAGGTTTAATTAATTGTATATATGTTAAAATCGTATTTTTTTTTGTTTTTATTGTTTAATTTGTGAACATAGAATATGGTTGTTTAATGGTATGAGAGTTTACGTTTAATGAGGGTATTACGGTGCAAATTTGCGCATACACCACTTTCACATTTACATAATACCAGGGTAATTTTGGATCAACGAACTTTTATCGTACACGCGCGATCTATAGAATTATATACAATAATATATACGAGACTATATATATATATATATATATATATATATATGCGTGTAGCGCAGGAATTGCCGCTCGTGATGTGTAATTATAATGAACTAGGAGAAGAGGGCGACAACGAGAATATATTTATAAACCAACACACACACACATACACATGCATAAAATATATACCGAGTTTTGAATCAACTATTAATGACTTGACGCGATAAGCTATATATATATACATTCGACGGTTAACGCAGTATTCGTGGATCTGCATATAATCCAATTCTTGCTGAATAAATATTAATAGAAATCAATACTGGTAATTTTATTTCGAAACAAAAAACGTGTAACACGTCCACTCGTGTCCCAATTCAACGCCGAACGTGTCGTTTTACCATATAGTGACTTTTTAGTGTCACGCGTCAGTTATTATGTTAATTCGATTTTATGTACAATATCAAAAAGTAGAAGAAGACCAACGTTTTCGAATAATACGATATTTTCCTCTTCTCATGTTACTTTACCTCAATTATGTAGAAAAAGCTTCTTCTCTGCGTTCGGATAGAGTAATTATTTTTCAAATTAATTATTAAACCTATACGTATACGGAACCGCTTTTTCATACTTTCCCCATGAAAATCGCGCGCATGCGCTTAATTATAACGAAATAAATGCCTTCGTATTATCATATAATAATATCGCAACACTAAGGGCTATAATATTGCACGTATACACGTGCGCTCGCGTCAGAATACAGTAGCTCACTTTTTCTTTGTGTACGCGACTATATGGACAAGAGGAAAACTATATAAAATTCATTCACGATCAGGTGCACATTGCAGGCAAAGAGCGATGAGATGTTCAGCGGAATAAGCGAGTATATGAATCTTTTATTATTAGCTATACTTTATGCATAGAATTTTTAATGAAAGCAACTCTTATTATTATAGACAATACCAGGCCACGCAACTCCGCCTCTAGAGTTTATCTATACGTAGGAAAATAAAAGACGTCGATCACATACATACATATATACATGCATCGTGTGTGTGTGTGTGTGTGTGTGTGTGTGTGTGTGTATATATATATATATATATATATATATACATACATATCCTGCGGCGAAAGTAGAGTACGAGTACAGTGGTTGTGTATAGCGCATCACTTTGTTTTCCCGTCGCGTCGCGTCGCGTCATCGGTATATATATATTTAATTCATGTGATTCACTTTGGCTTGCGCCGAGATTCGGACGTGTGCCGCCGGCAGCCCCTCCGTTTATCTTGTCCTCACAGCTGATCGATAGTCTCGTCTCTTCTCTTCACGTCTATACATTGCAAGCCGGAAAAAATTAGGAAGAACATTAGTTCGATCGGGTGAACGCGATCGATCTCCACTCTGATAATTAAGCTGCGTGACAGAATGCCGTTGAGAGAAAAGGAGAGAAGGTTTATCTCTCATGCGCCCCCCCCTGTGAATTATGTATTGCTAGGTTTTTTTTTCTTTCTCTTCACTTTTTTTTATGGGATTAGCGAAGTGTGACGCGACCTATAATATATATAAAACATGTTTTCATCGGTGTAATATATTTTTTTGTTTCTTTCTCTCTGGTTTGTCCTCGTGCGAGTAATACAATAATGTGGAGAGGCGTAAGTTGAGGGAAGGATTATGTGGTGAGGTTTTGTTGCGGTTGTTTAGGTATTGTCGGTGTGGAGGGATGGAAAAGTTAAACGGTTCGAAATTATTTACGATTATCGTTTGAACGTAATCTTAATAAGCTTTAATTACAGCTTGGATTTATATTTCGTGCGTTTGTTTTTCGTTTATATAAGATAAATGCCTCACGATAACGTCAGATATTATATATAATTAATTGATCGGCAAGGTTTTCTTGGTTTTCTCTTATTTAATACAGCAATTCGTTATAATATATACAAAGATAAACAATATTTATATATTTTCTTCGATCGCGTGCAGTTTTCCAGTAACATGCTTCCATAATAATACACCGAGACGCTCGAACTCTTCCCTTCATGTGTAGTCCGAATCGATAGCAGCAACCCTGCGACATAAAGATTAGTACTCGCGCGCTTCTATACAGCTACGAAGAAAACAAAAAGCGCAGACGCGTGCCGAAGAAATCAGGATTTCACGGTAAAAACAAAAAATAATACAAATAACATAGACAACCTACACGCATAGCTACCACTGTATGTATATACACACACACACACACATACATACATACATAATAAAAATCCCAATTTTGAGCTTCATTTATAGATATACTGGCATCACGAACGTCGACTAGTTATGATGACTATTAATGTTTCTTAGTCGAATTGCCAGGGCTAGCGAGTATAGTAGGTATATATAGTTATATGCTGGCGCGTGCACGCGAAACTTTCTGGCGTGTCTGCTGTCGTACGTTGTAATGAATAGCGGCCAAGTTTAATTGTGTGCGCTACCCTCCAAACCTACTGTTCGTAAATAAAAAGGAACAGTGGGGGTGTGAGAAAGCAAGTGTTTTGGATTTGCTTTAATGGATGGGATGATAATTAGAGTGGTGAAGTTGTTCAAGTGGTTGATATACGATGGAATTGCAAGCGCAGGTGTATAAGTAGATACAGGTCGGGTATAGTCAGACATTGGGAAGTTTTATTTTATAAGCTTGCGGATCGAATATTTTTAATTTCACGTGGCTGTGGTATCGGTCATGTTTCTTGAAGAAACAAATTAATGTATACTTATGTACAATGTCACGAGCGATGTTTCTCTTGTTAGACATTGCGGTTATTGTATAATTATAACCTCTTGGAAGAAATCTATACACGTTTCTTTGGTTTTCATTTATGGGAATGTTTCAGTTATAGACGTGAAGTATATAGCTAAACAGATGTGAGAAACTATAGCATATAAATTGTTTCCGAACTTTCCTAATTTTTTTTTTTTTTCTTTTACTTGTTGACAAGAGTTAACAACAACAAAAAGAGCAAGGCTATTTTTATTTTTGAAGTGTTTAGAATTTTTTTGCCAGTTGAAATTTTAATATTATATATATTTAAAAATGTTTCTCCAGTTTGCTTTCGAAAAAATGAAAATATTCCTTTCTGGACTATTTTAATAAACACATCAAAGTACAGTGAAAACGCTCGTTTATTTTACATATTTGCTTCATAACATGAAGTGAAAATATAACTTTTAGGGCGACCTCAGTTTTTATTTATTAATTTTTCTTATATTATAAACTTGTTTGGAAAATTATACAAAAAAAAACCCCATCATTTAACGTAACAAAATTACTACAGAGTTGCCTTACACATTTAGTTAATCGATTAACTTCCACGTATTCAAATTGGGGGATACAAAAAGCGCAAACCCTCGTATTTTCATTTTCTCCGTTTTCCCAACTCAATTCACACGTCTATCTCCTCCCTACTAAAACATCCCATTCAGTAGCCCAAATTTTTTTTTCACACCCTACCCATCATTTGCCATAACATTATCCAATAACCGTCGCCCTACAATCTCAACAGTGTTACTATCACACGCCTGAGATTGGCTTCTCCTTCTTCCTCCAAGCCAATGACGGTATACTCTACCCCTTTATCCCAAGGGGATCCAACTCCACACAGCGACTTCTTCTTTTTCTTCTTCGCCTCCTCATCTTCATCCCACTCCCTCGACCGCAATTGCCGTTATTAGATTGTATATGAGCATTGCCTCACTTTCCCACTACGTAATTGTGCGATGCATTTGTGCGTATAGAGAAAGCTCGTAGGTGGCAATTTAGCGCTGTCTCTCTCTAGCGACGCAATCATATGCCCGACAAGCGCGAAGCGACGCGAGCACCCTTTTATAGCCGTTCAGCCGTGCGCTTGTAGTATAGCACACAAATATATATACGTGTATATGTATATGTGTACTGGTCGTCTTTATGCCCCCGTTCGCTTTCTTGCTGTGGTTGTTTGCGAAGGTCGCTTGCTTGTATGTGTTGTATGTACACACGATGCGCATAGCCTTTCTTTTTTGCACATGCGCGCAGCGGGTGTTCCGAGGAAGTGGAAATTGAATTCGAAGAAGGTCGCCAACGGCACGCTTATACGTTCATGGCTTCCCCAGTTCGCCGGGGGGGTGTGTTCATATTTTTATAGTGCAATTTATTTGGGAAAAGCGGTCGACTTGAGTTGATAAAAATGAAGATAAAGTGGTTTGATAATGTATTAAGGGAAATTAGGTTTGAGGGTAGTTCCTCGTATGGTGTGTGTGCGTCTGTGTGTGTATATATTTATATATGTAGCTGGAGTTATTGAATTTCTTTTTTTTTGTTTCTCGTTTATATAGTCGAACGCGAAATCGGTACAGTGTTTCCCGGAACGCGGAAAAATTTAATTAAAACAAAAATATAATCCTTACACACACATAACTGGAAATGAAAATCCTTTCTCCTATGTATATACTAACGAACTTCATTCGATAAATCGATATAACTCGATCTAAAACCATCGAAATCCCCCTCGCTCCCCTCCATCCGTTGACAAAGTTCTTCGAGCGCATACTAAAGAGAACTATCCAACCTCTCTCCTTTGAATCACTCGGATAGTGCTGCATACATGGAGAGAAATTTGTTGCGATTAACGCATCATGGACTTCAATCATGTGTATTTTGCATCATGTTTCAGTTACTATTTTCGCAACAACTGTAGTAATTACCGCAACTCTACAGTCCATGTGAAAAACGCAAGGATTTGATCCGATTTTTGCATTAATTCCATGCGAATCTAGAGGTTGGAAGTGACATCATTAGCCAATAAACTTACGTGCTTCTAAGCCGAGCACGCGATCCCATCTTCGAATCTCTCCATTCGCATGGGATTGTTAAAAAATCATATAGAACTATGCGAAGCTTTTGTTGTATTAATCGCATAAGTTTGTAGTCATATACGTATGTACGTTACCGAGTAAAAGTGGCAACACGTTTCATACTAAAATCGCCACTAATTTCTCTCCGTGTATGTAAACGAGATAATTACAGCGCGCAAGCGTTACGGCCCACGAACGAACATTCAGAACAATAGCCGTCACTGCGCAGTTTTTCCCTCGTTATATAGCGTAACAGTTCGGCTATACACACACTCGCAGTTCACCTTTTCATTACCTCGCGGACCAAGCAATTGTAAAGCATGAATTGAAGGTCCGGCTGTGTATATATATATATATATATATCTATAGGAACACGAGGATCAGTACAGAAAGCTTGAAAGAGTTAAAAGCTTCGTGATAGGTAGGAAATGTGTCGCGTAGTGGCTATAATCTAGTTATCTTTGGACTATGTCGACTAGCGAGGTAAAGCACGAGAGTAGCTTGATAAGCACTAACTGATTCGCGAGTAATCAACGGTTCGCGCGAATTGTTGATGTGTATAGAGGTATGCGCTTACGTGTGTATGTATGTATATACATAGTAGTGAAATGTCGATGAAACAGATGCGTGGAGTACTACCACGACATGCACGAGTGAACTCTCAAAAGAGTCGGTCTATGCAGCTTCGATTGGAGCATTGATCTTCTCTGGTACGAAGCGTTGTTGAAGTAATTTGGTTATGCAAACGTTCGTCAGTATATACCTTTTCGTATATAAATATCGTCTTTTGTGATTACGAATTACAAAACAATGGGTTATTATTCGCCGTTGTTTACTTGTCACTTACACGTATGGTTACATATCGCTGAATAATTTATAAACTTTTCCAAATTACACCAGTGGTAACCGCGTATATAACAATAACAACACCATTATTATTATATTATCTTTTCGTCACCCGCGGTTCATTATTTTTTCACGATTGATCGTGTTTTATTACCAGCGGTAATTGCCGTAATGAACTCGTACTCGTACGCGCGATGAGTCCGCCACTCCAATCACACCATTTATATCGTCGCTCTATAAAATCCACAGTTCGTGCAATAAATTCATCAGCAATCAGCTGTGCGCAGCTTTATTAAATTTGCATGAACCGAACAAACTATGCACGTTCCCCTTTCAAGAAATAACATACACACATACAAATCTTAATCCCAAAGCACACGCGAGCTTGCGCGATGCAAAAACAGTAGTATTTGGTATATAGAGACAGGTACGGAGCTTCCGTGTTCTCAGCACTTACCCAAGTGGCCCCCGCGCGTTCTCTTCTCTCCAATTACTGGAGGAGGAGAAGGGGGTTGAGATGACGGGCCGATAAGGGCGACATTAGCGGAAAGCGATTTGTCTCTCTCTCTCTCTCTCTCTCTCTCTCTCTCTCTCTCTCTCTCTCTTAGGGGCCTGTTGCACGAGCAAGAGAACAGCAAGTTGCTGCCGCTAATCGAGAAACTCCGACAGCGTCAAAACGACCCTCAGGCTTTT
>JAYJLV010084706.1:0-13836 GCA_036873485.1 Torymus texanus | reverse complement strand
AGAGAGAGAGAGAGAGAGAGAGAGAGAGAGAGAGAGAGAGAGAGAGAGAGAGAGAGAGAGAGAGAGAGAGAGAATGGGTGAGGAAATTGTCCGGGGGAGATTGCGCGTTATCGATTCGCGCGTAGCGTCATCATGTGCGAATGCACTTTTACCGATTAGCCGCTGTCGTTGGCGGACAAAGGGGTTGTAATAAAGGGCGATAAAGTGAATTCGAGGAGGATTGATAGAGTCGAATTTTAAAGAACGATGTTTTGCTTGTTGTGTGTGTTGTACATATAACAGAGAGATGTGTACTATATGTATATATACACGGAGAGGAAAGACTTTCTTTATCTGCAATGCTCGCTCTTTTGTATGCGCGATGGCTTGTCGTCTCTGTGTGTGTATGTGTGTGTGTGTGTTTATGCGTTTGAATGTATATATACAGGAAAGTGCACTTGAGTAAATTGCAGGATTATAAATATCAATATTTTTGCCACGAATCGTGCAATAACAATGTAAAGCATAATCGGTGTTAAGTTCAAATGGCACGCGGGGGACGGAGATTAACTATTACACTGAATGGAGAGGAAATTGCTTTTGTAAATGTATACGCGCTAGAGAGACATTACAATGTCTCTCTTTGGAGAAGGATTTTTAATTGAGAAAAATAATATTGTAAACGATTAATGGCGAAATAACAATTCGAAGGAAATAATCGTTATAGTTGGCGGCGATCGTAAAAATGCAATTCCGAATGATAAAAAGATAAAGTATATGTGGAAGCTATTATTATTACCGCACATCAAGAATCACATTTATTTCAATTGAACGTATTAAAATCATTCATGCTTCTTGTAGTGTATATGCGTCAATAAACGCTTTGCACAAGACCAAATTGAGAAACGTATTAATAATAATATGATTAAAAGTCTCGTTATGTAGATATATCCAGTATAATTATGTGAAAATATTAATTGATTTGTGTACGGTTGATGGAATAAAAATTGCTTTCGCGAAGAAAAAAAAATGAAGTGTATTATATAGCATTTATATATTTATGCACGATTTAGGATCGATAACATTTAAAAGCAGCGTATAAGAAGCCTACTTTCGCGTTATTTATTATCGGGTCGCGTGTGTATTGCGAATATTCCGTGTGCAATGTAGCCTGAAACATTGATATAAATATAAATCATAAAAAAAAAAATAAAAGACGGCTCAAATTGAAAATCAATGAATCTACATTTACATTCTCTCCAAAACAATAACATAAAGAGTCCTAGTTTAGTCAAATTTCGAAAACTTCATACCCTCTACTCAGAAAGACACATGCACCTTTGTTCATTTCAGTCTGCAACCGCATCTCGAACCTTTCAATCCACAACCCCACCACCTCCAGCACACTATATCCCCCCAAAAAAAGTCCCCGTCCAAGTTACCCAACACTATCCCCCACATCAATAACATAACATTTCTCCCCCAAAACCCCTACACGTTCCCCTTCCTATATATATCCACATAATCATCCAACGACGACTTCCTCGCATCATACACATTATATGTATATATATATATATATATATATATATACACACACACACACTCCCCATGCACATCGTCCACTCTCTCTTTGTCTGTTGCTGCTGCTGTTACTGCTGGCTATACGGCGCTCTCTCAGCTGACGCTCGTCGAGGCATCAGCTGCGCCCGCGAATTCTGCGCAGGGCTGGCTGGCTGCTCTCTCTCCCCACCACTGGCTTTCCCGTTACTCCGCCGCCACTGCCGCCGAGTTTTGAACTCGCTCTCTCGCTCTCTCTCTCTCCCCTGTGCGCTGCTGCATGCACATAGAGTTTTTTAACCTCGTCGTAGTAGCAGCCAGCAGCAGCCAGCAGCAGCAGCAGCAGACACGCACATAGTACTACTCTCTGTGTATATATACTTGTCCGTGCGCGCGGTTGGTTGCCTTGCTTGCTTGCTTGTGCTTACTTGCGCGTCGTGGTCCGCCGCGGAAGGAGCTGCTGCTGCGTTCTGTCTTCTTCTTCTTCGTATTAGTCGTTGTGTCGTTATATACTATCCAAGTGTATACATATATGTGTATGTGTGTGGAGATGGTTCTTATGTGTCTCGACTGCTAAGGTGAAGGAACTCGGAAGGAGATTTTTTTTCGGCGGAAGGAGATATATATATATATGTTCAGGTGAGAAGTGTTGTGCGTATAGGGGATGAGAAAGGGAAAATGCGAAGGGTCGAGGATTCGTAATGGGGTTTTTAACCCCGGGTGTATGAAAGGGCAAAACGTTTCCGGGGGGGAGGGGGGATGAAAGACGGGTTTTTCGTAGCTGGTTCTGATGAATGGTGGAAAGAATGAAATTTTGGGGAGTCTTAAAGCCCGAAAGCTTTTTGAAGGGGAGTAGAGTGAAAAGATCGATCGGAATGATTTTCCCTTTTTTGTTTGTTGTTTATTTTGTCAGGAATGTGTGCGCGCGATGCGGGAAAATTTTGATGGATGGTTTTTATCAACATTGGTGTTGGAAAGCTTTTGATAATTTGACCGTCGTAAATTAATTGATTGGGTGGATTAAGGCTATCTTATTTAAATAATAATATGTGTAATAAATAGGATTAAATTCTAGATATATTGAATTTCTTAATTTTTTATTGTATATATGCATAAAAGTGAATCATAAAAATGAATGAATCCTTTACTAAACATTAGCAGTATATATACTAAAAGAAATGTCATTATTAAATTATGCCTGAAAAAGTGATTTTAATAATCATAAACGATTTTAGATACATTTTGTTGCATTATTGATATTGTTTACAACTCACTGCGAAAATGCAAATATTAAACAAAATGATTTCAATATGAAGACAACGCGTCATTAACTATCCATATAGCAATCAATAACAATTACGGACAAACTCTGTCAGCAGACTCGTTTAAATTAACCATCATCCCTTTGTTTTATTGATCAGTTACCGAGTGGCGATTAAAAAAAAATAATTTATTTAAATGTCGAGACGGGATTGTCATTAGTACGTCCGCGATTCAACGAACCGTGCGCAATGCGTTCGAACAACCTTTTTTTTTATATTTTACGAGCCCTTCATAGTGAATCGCGAGGTGAACAACCTTTTATCGCGCCAGCATTGCTCTGTCAAATCTCGGTGTCTATTTTTCAACGCGGAATAACGAGTTTTTACGGAAAATTATTCGAACGCACGAGCACAAGCGGACACGCGCGGCGATCACGGGAAACTCGTGTATAGACATACTCACATACATATAGGGGAGAGACAGAGAGACGCATCACTGAAAACCTGTTATCTGTATAAAAACAACATAGTGTGTGTGGAACTATATCTCGTGTAAACAGTAATAAATGTGAGAGCGTTTGATAAAGAGCTTTTACTTTACTGCCGCTGCTGCATAGCTGAGCTTAGTTTTTTAAAATAACACGCGAGATTGTTATTGTTTACTTGGTAATTAAATGTAAAAAGAAATAAAGATTTATCGGTATTGATTTTTTGTTGTAATTAACAAACGTGCATATTTTGAATAATTAAAATTTTTTTTAAATAGTCGCACGATTTTGTTATTTAACGAGAAAAATATTTAAGTACATAATCAACTTTAACAACGAGATTCATTATGCATAATGAAGTTTTAAAATTAAATTTAAAAACTTTTAGCGTAAAATTTAACAGAACCTTTATCTCGCGAAAGTGCTGAGCATTAAAACTGGAAAACTTTTGCAAACTAACAAATTCGTTCATCTAAGCACGAAAATCCTTTAATTCGAACCCTTAATAGCATTAGAAATCCCCGATCGCTGTATATACCAAAACATTTCCACAACCTCCAACGCCTGACTATATGCACTAGCATCCTGTACACATAGTATCATACAATCCGAATTCCAAAAAGTTTCCACGAAAACGTTCCCACTCACAGGGGAAAAGTTTCGTGAATCACTCGTGGGGTTCGCTATTTCCGACTCCTTTCATCGATGCTGCTGCGTCGTGCTGTACAGTAGCAGCAACATGACGCGCTCGTCAAGCGGTATATACGTGCAGCAGCGGCGCCGACGCTGTTTTATTTTCGAGTCCCGAGACAAAGACTCTGTGCATACCATGCATGCATGCGCGTTGCTGTGCACTGTGCGCAAGGACTAATTCCAAGCGCGCTCTCGAGAAAATCATGTAGCTGTGTGTTATATCCCCAGTATATGTATGTATAGGTATAGGCAAGGAACGATGAAATTGCGCGATCGTGAAAGCGTTAAATAAATTGCACTTTCCTCGTCGGCAATGCACGCCCGTGCGCCCGAGCTCTCGAAAGTAAGAACCAAGTGTGTATATATATATATATGTGTAGGTGTAACGCGGAGAGTCGATCGTATATATATCGTGTATTGGTTGGTATATATACTATGAATAATCATAACTGTCGCTTTTATTTACGAGGTGCGTATGGGTGGCGATTACGTGATTTTGCCATATAACGCGCGTATAGCACCGTGTGTATATTATATATATGTAAACGCGGCGCCGCGAGAAGCTGTTACGGCAATGATAAGGTGTGGTGTAAACAAGGCGGCGGCGGCGAGACATGAGAGAGGTAAGGTCGCCGTATAATAACAAGAAAAATCTCGCGGATCGTGATACGCCGCCGCTTCGATTCTTGATTGTATATGCAGCCAATATATGCACGTGTATTATATACGCGTGGGTATACATATACATTTATTTATACAAATTGTCCCGGCGTCGTCATCGTCGTATACGTTAACGCGTCATGTTTTTATTTTCTAAAAATAGAGAAAGATAGAAACACCGACACTGCTTCTGTACTAGAGTACACGCGTATGTATATAGGATATATATTGTCATTGAGAGCACTACTGATTCTCTGATTTCTTTATATACGTGCGCACTTCATACACACATATCGGCGAAAAATGTAACATATGTAGAAATTCACAAAAAATTGTTCATAAATTGTCTGAAAAAATTTTAAATGGTACTTGTCTTTTCAAAATAAAATTGTTACCGTTTTAAGAAGAAGCATTTTTTAAATCTTTTTCAAAATAAATACTTTTAAATTAAATTACTTTGAAAAGTCGTGGGTATCATTTTAAAAATAGAAAAGAAAGCTAGAGAAAAGGACCTTTCATATCCTTTTTTTTTTAAATTAAAAAATGATCCCTTGCAAAGTTATGAAAGTTCAAAGTTGAGAAAAAAATGCAGTGTTTAATTCCTGAAATTGACTGTTCGACTGCATACATATTTTGTCTCATTTTCGATGCTCAACTTTGAACTTCGATAACTTTGCAAGGAATCAACATTTTTCAATTTAAAAAAAAAACTAATGAAAACTCATCTTCTCTAGTTTTTAATCATAAAAAAGTTGTAAACGAATCCTGTCATTATCCATATCATATTGGAGAAAATAACGAAAAACCGCTTATTTTACATTCAGAGCTTCAAACATGAATTTCAGCTTTCTGAAAAACACTATCCTAATTTCCTATATATTCAAAATCATTTTCGTGGACTATATTAGTTATAGAATAAGGAAAATCAGTTCTCAGAAATGTTCAACTTTTTTTTTCGTCATTTTTTCAGACAAGTTATAGGCAACTTTTTGTGAATTTCTACATATACGCATATAACCCGTTCTCTCTCTTTCTCGCATATTTTTCTCGGGCTAATCTCGCCGCGCTCGCACGGTGAGAGCCTCAGCACACGAGGGCCAGTGTGTATATGTGTAAAGCTTATAAATTATTTCGCGCGCGCGCGTTGAAATAATCGGATTTGCGTAACGTTCTGTATACGTATATATTCTTAATTAAAACGTGGCGCCCGCTCGTTAAAAATTCCTTCTCCTCGATAGGCCCTGGAGAGTTTGTATACTTATACGCTTGAAAGAGTGTAGAAAAGTATAAGCGCACGCGCGACCTGGTTAAAATATCGTGAAATGAGTATATGTATGTGAGGCTAACTTCGTGAGATCGCGCGTAACGATGAGAACATTGTCTTCATCATCGCGATGTATACGCGATGGAACATAAATTTTAGCAAAATTTTAAATAACGTATACCGGAATATATTAAATTTTCTTTAATCGCACACGGCTTATTGTTTCGAACCGTTAAATCTGCGGAGAATTTAGCAATCCAACAGGCATTCACATACCTTATACGCCAATTCTAACTCGAAACCGTAAAAACATATCGAAAAACTTAATCTCGCTATGTATGTCGTTAAAATTTTTCACAATCCTGCTTATATATATATATACATACAAAGATATATCCCTCAAAGTCTCCCACACTTATACGGTATATAAGCACTATATACCGCAGAACAAAGCCACCACCTACAACACCGCCACTGGCTTATCAATAAAAACTCCGGACGAAAAAAAAGGTACAATTCACTCTTATATACACACAGACATTCTCCTAGGTTCACTTCATAAAACATACACACACGGGCATCACATATGATACAACGTCGAGCAGCAAATCCCCCGCGGGACTTCAACATATAACCTTATATATACACAGACAGGCTGCGCAGCGCGTGTGCATTAATAAAAAGCCCTACGAGCCCATGGGCGAAAGAAACAAACGTGACTCTCCTCCTGCGAACGCACGCGATTTTCCGTCTGTACGTCCGTCCGTCTCCCTTGTACACATATATTATATGTATGTATATACGCTTCCGCCGATGCGCCTTTTCTCTTTGTGTGGTTCTTTTATATATATATATATACTCACGCGCGCATGTAACAGACAAGGAATGTGCCAAGGGATTTCCGTGCGGTATGTGCAGGATGCCATGGTGCCGATAGACTGTGTGATTCGGATTGCGGGATTCGGTTTGGTATATATATACGTATTATATGCGTGACGGTTAAAGTGTGTATGAAGGTTGCGGAGTGGCGTTGAAGATTCTTTGTTTGAAGTGAGCGACAGTTAAAAGAAATATGAATGGATGATATAACGAAAATATCTATGATAATGAAATGATGGTTTGGCTAAACTGGTCTTAACTAATTGGTTTATTAAGTTTTAAAATTCACTTTCATATCATTTCCATTATACGGCTTTCTACACCAGAGGTACATCGTTAATAGGTAGTTATATAGTTTTCTAAATATATTAAGTTAAAATGCATCATTCGTTTTAGAAACTATATCACACGCGAGAGCAGAAAGAAACTTATACTTAACGAGTTCATTACTTTTTCTCCTATCACAAAAGAAATTAATTTCTCCTTCTTTCACGTTTCACCATCTCTAAACAAAAAAAAAAGCCAGAGGAAAACATTCAAAGCCAATCTCCGCAAGCGCGTTGAAATATATCCACATATACTCCGGATCTCCGGTCTTCGATCGGAGCTGCTGCACCTTGCCCTCTAAACCTGCACCGTTCTCTCGCTCTCTCGCAGCACTAAAACAATAAAACCGGTTTTTATTGCGATACTTTTATTTCACCTTACACATACATACACACACACACACACATACAACCTCGACTGCTATACTCTCTTCTGCTTGTATAGCAACAACATCGCAGGAACTATTCCCTCGACTATATCACCCAGCGATCGACTCTCTCACGTTTATATACTCTATACGGAAAATCTCATCGCTCGTTATGTTATACGTTATACGTGTATAATGTAGACTCTGGTTTTGCTCATATATATAAATATATATACATACACTGATGCTATTGCTACTGCTGCTGCTGCTGCTCTTTGTTCATTGAACGGACAGGCGAAAAAGCTGCGTCTTCTCTCTCTCTTTCTCTCTCTCTCATGCGCGTGAGCTCAATTGTTCGTTAATGTATTCATTAGTGCCGCGTCCATTAAGTAGACGCTCGCGTGTATGTGTACGTGTGGTGTCATTGAAGCTTTTTTCGGTCCTTGCTATTAATAATAAATGCGCTCGCCCGCACGCACGAACGAGAGAGAGAGAGAGAGAGAGAGCGAGAGAGAGAGAGAGAGAGAGAGAGGGAGAGAGAGAGAGAGAGAGAGAGAGAGAGAGAGGACCTCCCCGAGGCTGTATATATACGCAACCAGCTGTGCGGGCGCGTTCGCGCGGACCTCGCGTTAATCCTTGGGCAAACAATTTCTTGCGTTTCCCCGTGTGAGGAAGAATCTTCTTGGATTTCGGGAAGGAAGGATCACGCACACACACGAGCAAGGCTTTTACGCGCTGGGGTACAAATTATGCGAGAGAGAGAGGGAGAGAGGCTCTGCGCAAACATGTAAGACATCTTGGGGAGTTTATTGACTCGCCGGGATTTTCAAGAAGGTGGTCGAAAATGATCCAACGTTGTATACGAGGATGATGTCATTTTTGTTGTGCTCTTTAGAAGCAGTCGTAATTAGGAACTTTTTGGTTTTCGTATGATGTGTGGTTAGAATAAAAAATATCAGATATGTGTAGAAAAGTTAATTAATTGTGTTCTCGTATCTTTATGTTTGATAGCTTGTATTAGTTAATTAATTAAATAAGTTTGTAATCAAATCAATAAGTATAAATTATATTCAATATAAGTAAATAAATATAAATTTTGTGATCAAATAGTTGATAATAAAACGTCGTTCATTTAATTAATTCGATTAATTCTAATCATTCGAATGATTTACTGTACGACTAAGAGAATATTTAATATTTATATTCAAATTTTTATGCGCTTAAAGAGTAACTAGTGAATAACCAAAGTAGTAAGAATGATCAGGCAATGTATAATAATATAATTTCCTTTCATAAAAAAATTTGTAAGTATACTAAACGGCTAACGAGGAGAGATCATGAGCTTCGGCTTACGAATTTTTCTTAATGTTTTGGATATGTTTTTCAATGGAAAAAAGAGCAAATAAAGAAACCCACATTCGCACAGTGCTAATGCTTTGACAAGTCGAGTTACAGACATTTTTAGTTCTATTTTTAAAACAACTCGTTAAAAATAGCCTTTACTTAAAACGTCAATCATATACTCTAGGACAGTCTCACAAAAATTGAAAAAAGAAAATGAAGTTCGAGAAAACAAGTTTTCATTTCCTTTTTTCAGAATCTAACATTTTTAATTCGGTTTAAAGTTATGCTATTCTATAAATTTTATGATCCCACGAGGTTGATGTGCTCTTTTTTAGTAGGTTACAAACATTTAAGAGTTTATAAGTCAATGAAGGGTAGTTGTATACATCATCATAAGCTGGTTCAAGTTCCAGAATCGGTCATAATATAAATATTTTCTACAATATTTTGACCACGTATGATGTGAGAAACAAAGTATATATATAATATTAAAAAGAATACTCTGAATAATTGAAAACAATTTTTTAAGAATGATTTGATTTGGTCATTTAACGAAATCTGTAAGATATATTATGATTTGTTTAATTAGAAAAATTTCGTGTTACACCTAATTATCCAATTACTGAATATATGTAAATTAGATTTGGTAATTTCTTAACTTTAAAATGATTCCTCTATAGGAGCAAAATGAGCCCTTTCAAATTAAAACCAGGTAAAAAAAAGTCGCATACTTTGTGGTTTTTATCTTTAATTGAAAAAAGTAATCTAGTTTAAAAGTTTATAAAAATTTTTATTTTGTTACTGGAAGCGTTCTTTTTCATATTATATTTTTTTACGATATATTCTAAGATTAAAACAAACTTAAGTCGGTTATTCATTGGTATAATGGCTTTCTGTAACTTTGTTTTTACTTAATTGAATTAATCATACTAAAACTTCTTTAGTTTCAACATGAAAAGTGGAAATTGACTCATTTTCTTCGTAAAAGTCAGCACTAAATCAGAGCACGTTTAAGAAAAGTACCAATGAGAAATCCAATTTGAGAAGGTACGATTTCAGGAATAGTTTTTTTTTATCGAACTTACGGGCGTAAAAAGGAGTCTTATAGATGAATGTTTGATGTGCTTGATAATAGTGATAACGTATTTTTTATATACATCTCACAAAATCAATTTTCATTAGTATTAACAACTTCAATAAAAAATATTTTTCATAGTTGATTTGTTTTCAATTATTTTCTAATCTATCGAATTATCTGCACACATAAAATAAAAATTTGTCCAATGACAATAATGGAATTCCACAATAATAACTGTTATTTTAATCTAAAGAATGTAAATCTATCCCAAATAATACGACAAAAAAAATTAATCTTGTTAAGCTCTGTAACTAATCAGCCGAATCATTTGTTAAAGGCGATTAGTTATATAGTCGAACGCCCATGACTGAGTGACTTCACTCCGAACCGATAATTTCCTCATCCTATACAAAAGTGTGCACAAACATCTGTATAAGAGCCGCAGCCATAGCGTTTCGTTTACCGAGCTAAATAGGGTAGGTAGCTATCTCGAGCCATCGCCGTAATGCCGCGTGTGGTAGTCAAAGTATACGCGGCGCGATGGAGCAGACGAGATAACTCCTGGATTAGCTGTGGCGCGGGCGCGAAGGTGAGCGCTAGAGACAGTTGGGCGCGGAATTATATGAGAGGGGGACAGCATATAGGCTTACGTGCACACGATCCCGTGGCAGCGCGAGCTCTCGAATGTGTGTACATGTATATAAAGGTTCCACGATTTCCACACGCGACATTGCAAGCGTCATCGATTTTAACAATGTCGTTAAAATGCCTATCAAGTTGACTAACTGATTTATTTTCCGTATAAAATACTACGAAAGTATTGCGAACAATGTGATATATTAGCCCGGCGTAAATCTTACGGTTAAAGGTGTACAAGGTAGCTTATAAGGTTGTATATAGTAAGATACGCATTATACTATATATACTTCAAAACGTAAGTTCAAAGAAAGAATGAGGAAGCTAATTTTTTTGTTCGAATAATAAACATTAGCTCCAGCTAGTTTAAAACTGGCGTATACCAATCTTCAAGAAAAATGAAGTGAATTCGCGATAGCAGCCATGACGCTCGTTCCGAAACGCTCTAGAAAAGTGTGTTTTTACTGACGCCCACGACTCGTGCGCACTGTATACACGAGACCACTAAGAGCCTCGCGAGCCCACACAAAGTCAACATGTAAAAAGCATGCATACTCCTGCGGTAGTCTTTTCTCCCTGGTGACGAACAATTTGGCCCAAAAGCTCGGGCTCTCTCCCTCTTTCTCTCCTTTCGCTGACGTCAGGCGTTCCACAGTCGAACTTCCGCGTGAAAAGGAGATTTCTAGTACGCGAGCGGGGGCTCGATAATACTCCCTCCCCACCCGCGGCGCAAGTCACAATCAGTCGTAAATTTTAAAGAGCGCCCGATAAATCGCGATAATGGCGAAAGTCCGCGCGTACAATTACACATACTCGTCGCACGCGCGCGGAGACCGGACAATGCTCGCGCGCGATTTCGGGCTCAGATAACGGGAACGAGTCACGCGACTCTCTGTATACTCGTTCAGAAACGCTTTTCAAAGTACAAGTTGAGGTGGTACGCGTGGGGAGCGACAGTTACGATATAATATAAAGAGAGATTCCTTTTCTCTTTGCTGCGACAAGGATGGTACACTGGTCGGATTACTGGCCCTCGGCAACTCTGCTACGGGATAGCTTGAGGAAGCGTAGCCGCGAGTTCGTGCGAGAGAACTCGCTCCACGTGGTTCCGTACTTTATCGACCCGTCGCGCACGATTTACGAAAGGTATATACGTATAAGTGTGTGTTAGCCTACTCCGTCTCATTACACGCAGCTCGACTGATCGAGGAGTTTTTTTTTTATAAAGGGGAAAGAATTACGATGGAATAAATAGTATGGTTTATTGTGCGATGTATGTCTCATTATATATATACGCCCACGAGGAAACGCGCGGTGCGGCGCTTTAAATAGTCGATCTTATAGCCGTTCGATGATCCTTTGCGCGCTGCTTTTCTCCCGACTCGGTTCTCTAATGATTGCGAGAGGTGATAATGTTTATGGAAATAGTAATGTAACGTGTTTAGCACGCGAGAGAGAGAGAGAGTGGGAGAGAGAGAGAGAGATACCAGTAGGTAACGGCGGATAATTTTACGCCTGGGATTGGCTGTTATTACGCGGATATTAGTAATCTGATTTGCATATTATGGGGAGATAAATCGAGTTTTTATGACTCGCTGCGTGGTCGAGTGTGAGAAACGATGTATCAGTTTGCCACGAATGAAATGAAGCCAAAGGTGAAAGGGTCATAATTATATATGGCTCGAGTCACTTTAATTGGAATTAGTGATGATTAGTATTGACACTATAATCCGCTTCTTTTTTCGTCCGTAAATTTTTATGAAAGATAAATTTGCACATAATTAAAAGCACACACTTAAAAACATAAATTTGCAGGGAAACGTGTCGCTGCATTATTGCGTTATTAACGTTTCAACTGATGGAATAAATTTTTTGCACTGAATAATATTTCTGCATTTAATTGAATATTATATAATGCAAAGAATTATATACGATTTAATTAATAAAGCATGTTTACTCCAGAATCTAATCTATTGCACTTGGTATTTCCAGCTTAAGTATATCTAGTAAATTAGTTTGATGAACTTTGATTTTGACTGTCAACATCGTCTGACCTTTTTATCGCAATGTTTTTCTCATTTCATATACGGAACTTTAATTGTAGGCGCCAAGACTGACAGAAATGAAAAATGGCTATTACATTACATATTTTTGATAATGTACTGATACAATGTTTCTAATAAAATTAATAAATTATAAAGAATGTAGATAAGTACCAATAAATTTTTTAGAAACATCGTAAAATTTGAGAATTGCGTATAAATTTTACCATCTACATTATAGAAATGTAATTGCTTGATGTATATACATTTTTAAAAATTACGTTATATTCGTACTATTTTGAAGATCGATGTGGGTTTTCATATTCAATACAGCCGCAATCGCAGCTATTATAACCATTATGACAATCTGGCAGAAATTTGAAACATCTCCGACGATGACATACTTGCGCATCGAAAAAGAAAACTCTTCAGTAGATTTTCCCAACGTTTATCTCTGCTTTCACGAAAACCATTTGAATTTCTCAACATTACACTTGACCCCGGTATGACTTTGAGGTATTAATATTTTAATACAAACTTTTAATGAGCGCACTTAGCTGTTTATTTTGTACCTATTTTCAGAAGCAAATTGACATATTAAAGTTACTGTACCAATCTAAAAAGGAAGTATTAGAATACGAAAATGAAGATGTCGGAGTTGTTGGATATAAACGTACTTTCTTTGAAATGACTCCCGAATGTGGACAATTTTTTTCAAACTGCAAATTTGGGTAAACGGAATAGCTTATTTTATATTTCATTAGAATTACTTCGTACATAATTATTATAGTATTGATTGTTTTATTATTGAAAACCACAATTTTATGTGTTGTTGTTTAAAAAAAAAACATTTGCATTACACAAGTAGACTTAAAGCATACTTGAAATATGTGTTATAAAATATACAGATATTTTTAATAAATAATGTTGATTATAACTTTAATTATTGCATTAGGAAAAAATCATATGCTTGTGCTGATCTTTTCGGCAAAAAAATTGCAAGTTTCAACGGTGTTTGTTGTGAATTCAAGAGTAGACCCATCGAAAAAGATGATCCCTCGTGGACTTTGCAGTTTCGTTCGAGTCAGTATCCTATAAGGTAAACATCATTGCAGCTATGCTGGAAAACTATTATTAAAGGAACGTTCTATTTGGAAAATGAAAGTGATACATTGTTCTTGACTACACTGAGAAAAATGTTGTAGTAAAAGTTACTATAATTGTAGTAACGCAGGGACAAACTGACAATATTGAAAA